>JARHVA010009585.1:157500-293429 GCA_037957365.1 Torreya grandis | reverse complement strand
TTTAGGATTTCAAATTTTAGTTTGGGTAGGAAAATGAGAAACAAGACAAAATGACTACTACAATGTAAAGTGAATCATGAAAAAGATTCAAATAGACAAGACATGAAACTTATAACCTAAATAAGACCAAAATTTAAAAAATTGATATAATATATACATACACCTGCATCATATATTAGTTGAATCTAAAATTCCAATGTTAGCCTAAAGATTAAGGCAAGGTCTATTGGGGTGTGGTAGAATAGTAGACTAGGGTAGGAGGTGACATGCATTCATATATATATATATATATATATATATATATATATATATATATATATATATATATATGACCTACATTATCATGTAAGTAACCAATCTTCATAGGAGATACAGAGATCTGTAAAGGGTTATGAGGAATGCATAACATGCTATGGGAACGAAAGTGTATTGTAATGAATTTACATAGATGATTCATAACAATAGAATAATATCTCATAGAATTAAGAAAAGAATAATCATATCCACAATAATAATAATAATAATAATAATAATAATAATAATAATATATGTGAATGTATGTGACCTCCTCTATATATATATATATACATATATATATTATTGTGGATATGATTATTCTTCTCTTAATTCTATGAGATATTATTCTATTGTTATGAATCATCTATGTAAATTCATTACAATAGACTTTCCTTCCCATAGCATGTTACGCATTCCTCATAACCCTTTACAGATCTCTGTATCTCCCATGAAGATTGGTTACTTTCATGATAAGGTAGGTCACACTATATATATATATATATATATATATATATATATATATATATATATATATATATATATATATATATATATATATATATATATATATATATATATATATATATAATGTGACCTACCTTATCATGAAAGTAACCAATCTTCATGGGAGATACAGAGATCTGTAAAGGGTTATGAGGAATGCGTAACATGCTATGGGAAGGAAAGTCTATTGTAATGAATTTACATAGATGATTCATAACAATAGAATAATATCTCATAGAATTAAGAAAAGAATAATCATATCCACAATAATTATTGGTGAGAGAGTAGAATAATTTAATATTATTACTAAGCCAATTTTAGGTGGAAACCTATAGAACATTAAATAAGAAAAAAATCTTTAATATGATGATAAAATAATAATGGCTACCTCTTATATATACTCTACTTAGCCATGGTTATTCCATAGGCTGACCATACTAATAATATAGATACATGCAATAAGATAATATGAAGGTATGTATGACATAAGTCAACCACACATATCCCTATATATAATATATATTATGGGAATATTATTTCCTTCCCCTTTAAAAAAACATTGTCCTTAATTTTGAATCAAACTAGGATGTTACTACAAGAACACTTCATCCTCCCATGTTGCATCTTCAAAATAAATATTCTTCCATTTGATCAAATCATCCTTAATTGTTGTAGTCTATAGTTGTTTATTACATGTGCGAAGGATCTCCTTAGGATTTATAATGTCTTGGCCTTCTTCATCTAATTCAAGTAACTCAATATAAATCAAAACTTTGCATATAATTACCTTATTTAGTGTTGAGGTGTGGAGCTAAAAGCTTCATCAAATGAGCAAGTTGCAGGTTGCAGGAATTACACAATCACCGGCGTCGGTTAGGAGCAACCAACATCAGTCAGGAATGACTAACATTAGTCAGGAGTTAACTAAGAGATGCCAGCGTCGGTCATGGATCAGCTGATGTCGGTCACCTATGCATCCAGAATGCTATTTCCATGGACAGAATAGAATGTTTGCATGATAGGATTAAGTGTTAGTCTTAAGTCTGCATATCTATCTTTAGTAGTATTGTTTTGAGCCCTTGATTAGGAGGTGCATCTAATGGTTGTGATTGTATGCTCATGATCCCTAAAGTTATATAATAGGGATAGATCTTCATAGCTTATTGTAAGTGTGTAGAGTAACAGTACAAGAATTGTATATGTGTATCAATCCAGGTTGTTGGAGTTGATTGTAATTGAGAGAGAGAGAACTCTTTAGGGAAAGAGATCTATACATTTGAGAGAGGTGTGGAAGAAAATAAGTTTATTCAATTGTATTCCTTCTGTAAAGAGTTTAATACAAGTTTTCAGGGTGGTTTCTTGTATCTCTTGTTCTTTGCTATTTCTGATTCTAGTTACTTATCATTCTAGTTTAATTCTATGTTTAGTTGCTTTCATATAGTAATCAAGTTTGTTGGTTGATCCCCAAAAAGTGGTATCAGAGCATTTATGCTCTAGGTGCCTAACAAGTCGTATTAGAGCTTGACTAATAGGTGTTTTAGATTTGGTTAGTGTGTATTGATTATAGGTTACTCACAGGGATTTCTGTTTGTGTGGGAGAAGTAATGGCAGAAGAAAGTAAACTAAGAATGGAGAAGTTTAATGGCAAGAATTACCAATTATGGAGAATGTAGATAGAAGATTATATGTATCATAAAGATCTATACTTACCGTTAGGTGGAGTTTCAAGGAAGCCCACAGACATGGAAGATGAAGAATTGGAAGTTCTTGATAAAAAGGCTCTTGGATCTATAATATTGAGTCTGGCATCTATGTGATATCTAATTTATCACAGGCAAGGTCAACGATAGAGTTAATGACTACTTTAGCAAATTTATATGAAAAACCCTCATCTTCGAATAAGGTATATCTTATGAAGCAGTTATTTAATTTGCAAATGCAGGAAGGTGGATCTATATCTAATCATCTAAATGATTTACATGGAATTGTAAACCAATTAAATTCAGTCAAAATAGTGTTTGATGATGAAATTAAGGCTCTTTTAATATTATGTTCTTTGCCTGAAAGCTGGCATAGCTTAGTAATGGCAGTTAGTAATACTACATCTGCTTCAAATATTTTAAAAGTAGATGATGTTGTTAGTGTAATCTTGAATGAAGAAATTCGCAAGAAAATCATAGAGAAAACATCAAGGAATGCTTTAAGTTTTGAGATTAGGAGAAGGTAAAAAGAGAAGGGCAAGCATAGAAGATTAAGGTCTAAGTCAAAGATGACAGGTAGATACAAATCTAGAAATGGCAGAAGGATAGCCTGCTAGAATTGTGGAAAGATAGGGCACATAAGCAAAGATTGCTAGTCAAAACCTAACGAAGACAATCAGCATGAAGGTAAAGAAGAAGCAAAAGTTGTAGGTATTGCACAAGATGCTCTTATATTCTCTTTGCATAATAATATAAAAATCTTGGGTGTTAGATTCTGGTGCCTCTTTTCATGCTACCACAAATAGAGAATATTTTAGTGACTATGTCCATGGACATTTTGGAATAGTTTATTTAGGGGATGATGAGCCTTGTAAAATTGTTGGCAAAGGAAAAGTGCAGCTAAAAATGTAGAATGGCAACACATGGGTGTTGAAATATATCATGCATGTTCCCAGCTTGAAGAGGAATTTGATTTCTGTAGGAAAGTTAGGGGATGAGGGTTGTATAGTAACTCTCAAAGCTGAATCTTGGAAGGTTACAAAGGGTACACTTGTATTGGCCAAAGGTAAGAGAGTAGGCACTCTCTATTTATGTAATTGTATTACTGATAATTCTCCTTCTGTATTATTTACTTCAGATGTGGATGTAAAGTTGTGGCACCAGAGGCTTGGCCACATGAGTGGGAAGGGAATGTCTATTCTTAAGTCAAAAGGTAAGCTTTCAGATTTGAAAAGCATAGATTTGGATTTTTGTGAGCACTATATTTTTGGAAAATAAAAGAGGGTGAGTTTTCTCAAAACTAGGTCAACAAAGAAGAAGCACAAATTAGAGCTTGTTCACACAGACGTGTGGGGGACCAGCTCAAGTTGCTTCTATTCGAGGATCACAGTACTATGTCTCTTTCATAGATGATGCTACAAGAAAGGTTTGGGTCTATTGTATAAAGAAGAAATCTGATGTTTTTGACACTTTTAAGATTTGGAAAGCTATGATTGAGAATGAAATAGGTAGGAGATTGAAGTGTTTGAGATCTGACAATGGTGGTGAGTTCTACAGCCACAAGTTTAATTGGTATTGTTATATGCATGGAATACGCAGGCAAAGGATGGTTCCAAGGACACCTCAGCAAAATAGAGTTTCTAAAAGGATGAACAGAATAGTAATGGAGCATGCAAGGTGTATGAGATTGCATGCTGGTTTGCCCTTAGAGTTTTGGGCAAAAGCTATGGATACTGCAGTGTACCTGATTAACAGAGGACCCTCTACAACTCTAGATGGTGGAATTTTAGAAGAGGCATGGATAGGTAAAAAGGTAGATCTCTCATTTCTCAAAGTTTTTGGTTGTGAAGCTTTTGTGCACATTGATAAGGAAAATAGAAAGAAGCTAGATGCTAAGTCTATGAGGTGCACATTTATTGGTTATGGCTCTGATGATTTCAGATTCTGGTTTTGGAATCTAGGAACTAACAAAATAATTAGGAGTTGTGATGTTGTTTTCAATGAAAAAGTGATGTATAGTGATCAGCTCAAGAAGCTGAATCAATCTGGGCAGAGCAATGGAGAATTGGATGAGGTGACAATCCAAAATGAGCTCGTAAGAAAGAATAATCACAGATAGGAAAACATAGAGACCGACGTCAGCAATACAGGAACCAATGTCGGTCATATAGTGACCGACGTCGATTAAGGAAAAATTGATGTTGGTCAGAGAGAATCGATGTTAGCCAGTTACAGGCTTGGAAGTGACCAAGGTCGGTCACTATTAGAGAATTTGGGTGGATAGCATGTTGTGAATGAGTCTTAGATGCCCATCAGGAAGTCAGAAAGGGTATGTAAACTTCCAATTTGATATTCCCTTTCATTATTTTATTTATTGCTTACTGATGGTGGAGAACCAAAGAGTTTTGATGAAGCAATACAGGTGGAATCCAAGAATCAATCGGAGCTAGGCATGAATGAGGAAATTGATTCCTTGAAAGAGAACCAAACATGGGATTTGGTTGAGTTACCAGTGGGAAAGAAGACACTGAAGAACAAATGGATCTACAGATTGAAGGAAGGTGAGAATGGACAAATGAGATATAAGGCCAGGTTGGTAGTGAAAGGATTTGCATAGAAACCAGGTATTGATTTTGGTGAGATTTTTTCTCCTGTAGTTAAAATGACTTCTATACAGACTGTATTGTCTTTAGTTGCTATTGAGGATTTGCATCATGAGCAGCTTGATGTTAGGACATCATTTCTTCATAGAGATTTGGAAGAAGAAATATATATGGAACAGCTAGAAGGATTTGAGGTCAAAGGTAAGGAGAAGTTAGTGTATAGATTGAAGAAAAGCTTGTATGGTCTCAAGCAAGCTCTTAGACAATGGTATTTGAGATTTGACAGGTTCATGACTAAGCATGGCTACAATAGATGTCAATCTGATCATTATGTATATTTTAAGAGATTTGATAATGGTAGATATATTATTCTATTGTTATATGTAGATGATATGCTGGTTGTAAGATCACACATGTAAGATATCTCTGAGCTTAAGATGAAATTAGCTCACACATTTGCCATGAAGGATTTGGGAGCAGCAAAGAAAATCCTTGGCATGAGCATTAAGAGAGACAGGAAAAATCACAAGTTGATTTTGTCTCAAGAGGATTATGTGAACAAGGTGTTGAAACAGTTCAATATGTAGGATGCAAAACCAGTAAGCACACTTATGGCTAGACATTTTAAATTGAGTAAAGAATAGTGTCCTAATTCATATGATGAGGTAGAGTACATGAAGAAAGTTCCATATGCTTCCACAGTAGGGAGCTTAATGTATGCAATGGTTTGTACTAGGCCTGATATTGCCCAAACAGTGGGAGTTGTTAGTAAGTATATGGCCAATCCAAGGAAGGAGCACTAGAAAGCAGTTTAGTGGATCCTTAGATATCTGAGAGGGACCAGCAGTAGGCATTTGTGCTATGGTGGGTCAAACACTTCTCTACATGGTTATGTAGATTCAGATATGGTAGGTGATTTGGATGCTAGAAGGAGCACCACAGGATATGTTTTCACTATTGGTGGAATGGTGGTTAGCTAGATTTTAAAGTTGAAAAAGGTTGTTGCCTTGTCAACTACAGAAGTAGAATATATTTTAGTCACAGAGGCTAGCAAAGAGATGATATGGATGACACGGTTCATGGAAGAGCTAGGAAAGGAGCAAGAGAGTTGCAAACTATACAGTGATAGTCAAAGTTTAATTCATTTGGCTAAGAATTCAACCTTTCATTCAAGAACCAAACACATATAGCTTAGGTACCACTTCATTAGATAGGTATTGGAGGATGGTGAGTTGAAGCTTGAGAAGATCCATATAGATAAGAACCCTGCTGATATGTTAACCAAGCTGGTAACAAAAGAGAAGTTGAATCTTCATTCAACTTTTGTAGGTCTTCATGATTGAGTTTGAAGATGGAAGAGCTAGAATATGTTGCTATACAGGTACTGGTTCAGCTATTTATCTCCAAGTGGGATATTGTTGAGGTGTGGAGCTAAAAGCTTCACCAAATGAGCAAGTTGCAGGTTGTGAGAATTACACAGTCACTAGCGTCAGTCAAGAGTGACCGACGTCAGTCAGGAGTCAACTAGGAGATGCCAGCATCGGTCATGGATTAGCTGATGTCGGTCATAGGTAGATAGGTAGGGACCGATGTCGGTCACCTGTGCATCCAGAATGTTATTTCCATGGATAGAACAAAATGTTTCCATGATAGGATTAAGTGTTAGTCTTAAGTCCACATTTCTATCTTTAGTAGGACTATTTTGAGCCCTTGATTAGGAGGTGCATCTAATGGTTTTGATTGTATGATCATGATCCCTAAAGTTATATAATAGGGATAGATCTTCATAGCTTATTGTAAGTGTGTAGAGTAACAACATAATAATTGTATATGTGTATCAATCCAGGTTGTTGGAGTTGATTGTAATTGAGAGAGAGAACTCTTGAGGGAAAGAGATCTGGAAAGGGATTTGTACATCTGAGAGAGGTGTGGAAGAAAAGAAATTTCTTCAATTTTATTCCTTCTGTAAAGAGTTTTATACAAGTTTTCAGGGTGGTTTCTTGTATCTCTTGTTCTTTGCTATTTCTGATTCTAGTTACTTATCATTCTGGTTTAATTCTGTGTTTAGTTGCTTTCATATAGTAATCAAGTTTGTTGGTTGATCCCCAACAAGTGGTATTAGAGCATTAATGTTCTAGGTGCTTGACATTTAGGTAAGATACTTGGAATATTGTATGTATGTGAATGGAGTAGGTAAATTATTTATTGTAAGCCACACTACTAATTTTTTGAAAGATGTGATAAGGGCTATAATAATTAGATGAAAACTTGTTATCCTAATTTTGTTTCTTTAGATACATCTACTTATATGGCTAAAAATACACAAAGACCCAATCAATTATGTCAAAATTCTTCTCACTACTATGTTGATCTACTTGTTGCTTCATTATATTTTTTTCCATTTCTAAATTCTCTCTCAAACTAAATAGTACCTCTTATTGATGATGAATGTGTTCTTTAATAGCTTAAACATTGGCATGTATTGTCAAGGCTGAAGTGATGGATGGGGGTTGATACTCATACAATTCCACAAAGGGAGAAATTTTAAATTAAGTTTGAAAATAAGTTTTATAAAACCATTTGGCAAGTCGTGACCAATGAACCCATTTGTTATGTTTGTTAGAAACAAAACAATGAAGATACTATTCTAGACATTTATTAAATACCTATGTTTGTCTATCTGATTTAGTATTATGAGATGATTCATGAGCTAAATGGGTATCCAAACATGAAAATAGTTCATTCCAATAATTACTAATAAATCTGGGATCTTGGTCACCTACAATGATCTTTGGATTACTATGCAATTTTTAAACTGTAACGAGAAAAATAGAAACTAATGTACTAGCAATAAATGGCTATGATAAGGAACTAAAATGAGCATACATGGTGAGTTGATCCAAAACTACCATGATAACATTTTTATCCTTAGACCATGGTAACCCCATATTGAAATCCATGGAAACCTCCTCCCAACACTAACTAGAGATGGGTAAAATCTTAAAAACACGTGGGGTCTTAATGGTTTCACCTTTCTTTTTTGACATGCCATGAATTCAACCACATATTTATGGACATCCCTCTTGAATCCTTCACAAAATAAATCTTAATTAATTATATGCTATGTTTTCAAAAATCTAGAGTGACCTCTTGGCATAGAGGCATGAAGTTCCTCAAGAGTTTTATTTTTGAGGAGAGAAATCTTACAAAGATATAATATATCTTTATACCATAATTTATTCCCATTCCATGTAAAATTTTTAGATTCATCAAAACCATGTTGAATATTCTAAATCAATTTCTTGGTATCACTGTCATTATCCCATTCTAATCTTGCTTCCTTTAGCCAATATACCTACCCCATTATCATAACACATAATAATGCCTCAACTGTTTCATCTCACTAGGAAAGGGCATCTACCACCACATTATCTTTTCCTTTTTTATATAGTATTTTAAAATCACATCATAACATTTTAGTCACCCATTTGTAATGTTCTTCATATTATAAATATTTTTCTAAAAAATATCTGAGGTTATCATGATTAGTCTTTACATAAAAGATATGACCCATTAGGTAAGGTCTCTATTGCTTGATTGTATGAAGAATAACCATCATCTCTTTCTCATAAATATGTTTGATCATATTTTTTGAATTTAGTTGGACAATTTAAAATGATAGTGGTTCTATTTATTTCATGAGTATAACCCCCATGCCATATCTTGATATCTCACAATACACAACAGAAGTTTAAAAAAAAATTAGAGTAGGAAAAACTTGAGTTGTGTACATAGCCATTTTAAATTGTTCAAGCACCTTGGTATCTAAATAATTCCAATAGAGGGAGTATTTATTAAATAAAGAGGTGATCGATGGTGTAATTCTAACATGTTTTTGTATAAACTTGTAATAGTAGCTAGTTATCCCTAGAAATCCTTGAAGGTTCTTTAAGGTCTTGGGAACCTACCACTCTATCATCACTTGTTATTTTTTATAATCAATTTTAAATCCTTCATGTAAAATGAGATTACACAACTACTCCACCTAGTAGACACTAAAAACACATTTAGAAGATTTGGAATAAAGTTTATGTTATTCAAGAATTGAAAGTACATGTTTCACATGCTTTAAGTGGCCTTCTCATTTTTTGCTCTAGATGAATATATCATTAAAAAATCACCAATACAAACTTTCTAAAAAATGGACTAAAAATAATATTCATTAAAATTTGACATGTTGATAGTACATTATTTATGCCACAAGGCATGACCATAAATTCATAATGACCTTCATGAGTTTTAAAATTTTGTTTTAGGTATGGCCTCATTATGGGTTTGAATTTAATGATACCCTAAGCAAAGTTATAACTTGGTAAAATAAATAATACCATGCATTTCATTTATAAAATCATCAATTAATGGAATAGAAAACTCATCTTTTATGGTATATTGTTGAGTTCTTTGTATTCTGGGAACATTCTCCAAGTATCATCCTTTTTCCACACCATGACCATAGGGGAGGAATATTCACTTTGACTATATTATATGAATCCCATCTCCAACATCTCCTATACCATATTTTAAATTCACTCTTTTGGTCATAGGAATACCTATAGAGTTTGATGTTTAGTGTTGTAATTCATGAAATGATCATGATGGAAAGATCATGCATGCATCTGGGAGGAAGTTGTTTTGGCATATCACCAGAAACAACATAATGGTAACCCAACACCCTTTACAAATCAAGTTGAATAGATTCCTTGGTTTGTTGAACCTATATGGAAAAGAATCATGTCATAAATCCCTAAGAAATTTTTCTAATAATCTTCATCATCTGATGGGAGCTAACTAATTATGGATATTTATCCCACAATCCACATAGTTCAAAAATCCTACCTTCTAAATGGAACCTCATGAATAGTTCCTAGAAATTCATCTCAATAGTTCCAAAGTGGTGAGCTACTATGCTTCAAAAATAATGTCATCTCCTCCCATGGGAATAAAAAATGTACGAAAATCTAACAAGTATCCTCCCATATGAATATAAATGATATGTAAATTTTTAAAATAATTGATAGTGCCACCATCTATAATCATGGCATGAAATTATGGATCTAATTAAATAAAATAGTTTAAATGATCATCCAACTTACTTATAATTAATTTATGTGTAATCCCATATTGAATTAACATATCCACCTTATGTTTTTTAGTAAACCCACCACCTAAATAGTTTGAGGAGTAATAATTCCTAAAGGTGCATGATAGGAAATAATAGGTTGAGAATCTTGAGATTCATCATCAGGTCCTTCTAAACCTACCCCTAAATTTTCATCATCTTCTTCCTCATAATTGACACCATCAATGTAAAATAACTTATTTTGAACACATCGATGTCATTTTCTCCATTTACTATCATAGATTAAAAAACAAATATTTTTAATGTTTTTCTCTAATTTGTTGAGGTGCCAATTTGGTAGACTACAAAAATGATGGTGTTGTAAGGATGCATTCATGAACATTAATGGAAGGTCTTCATTGGATCATCTATTTTTCATTAGCCATGTGTGCCCTTGGTATTGTTTAAGATACATTATTGGGATGAAATATGTTAATCTCCAATTGATTGTTATCTTTGAGGTCAATAAAAAATATGTCAATCATTTTCCTTAGTGATGTCTACCACACATAGGGAAAGATTCTAAAATTGATGAATGTAATCCTTTGCAATCCTATTTTGGTGTATCTTAGCTAATTGGATGAATTATTTTTTAGATACATTATTTTTATAATGGATCTACAACTCACAAAATACTAACCATAAAATAAGGACACCCTTCTTTTTCTTTTGATCACAAAATGAGTGATAAATGAATTTATTAGGTTTTAGATACAAAGAGGCAATGACTACCTTTTATTTTTAGGAAGTCTAGTATAAATCAAATAAATTTTCAATTTGAGTAAGCCATGTGAGTGTATCATTACCATCAAACATGCTTAGGTCCACTTTTCACAACATCAACTTCATGTAAGGATTATATTTTTGACTATTTGGAGGAAGAAAACTAAACTAGAGTGGTGAATGGTTATTTTTTAATGGTTGAGTTGAAAAATTAGCCAATATCTTAGTTATTTGTGAAATTTATCTTGAAATTAATTCATGTCCCCTCTCATCCCCATGAGGTCCCTTTTAACCATGTCAAAATAATATTTCTACCCCATACCATGCAACTCTAACTTAAGTTGTTAAACTACCTCTAAAATACTTGGATGAAAAGTTTTAGACTCCATGTCATCTTTGTGAGGATTTTTAGGAATTGATTTCTCTTTACCATGTCCATGAGTGTCAAACTTGACCATAAAAAAACATTAGGATTATTACAACCTTGAAAAAAGTGTTTAAACAAGTGATACCACTATGCTCTCCTCACCAATAAGAATCCAACGACTAAAAATCTGTACAAGGGTGAAAATATTTTTCCCTATAAAGTGTTACAACATATCATTGTGATCACCTCATAGAGACGAATCTAATAACTACTAATTTTCACAAGGTAAAAATATTCAAGGCCAATTTTTCAAATTTTATTTATTTATTTGTTTTCTTTATTATAAAAAATACCACAAACAAAACTATGGTGAAGAAAGAAAGAAATTTTTCCTAGATCAAAAGCTTTTTTAACCTTCTAGTGTTTAGGATGCCAGATCCAAAAAATATTACACCATATAAAATTTATAAAATCTAAGATCTAATACCACTTATAATTAGATTACTTATATTATTTACAATAATATATTAATATATCACATAATTAAGAACAAAATAATTACATTCGCAATAATAATTGGTGAAAAAGCAAAATACTTGAATATTATGACTAAGCCACTTCGAGGGGGAAACCTCCATAGTATGAAATAATAAAAGAATTCACAATATGGTGATAAAATACTAACCAATAACACACACATATATATATACTCTAATTATCCATGGATATTCCATAGGTCAACCATATTAAAAACATATAAATTCAATAAGATAATATGAAGGTATGTAAGCCACAATTCAACCACACATATCCCTAGACACACTATAGGTTAAGGGCATATCATATATTTTAGTTTTTATTTAATATATTACCTTAATCAGATGGAATTTATACTTCAATCATTAACCAAAATTTATGTGGATAGGATGTGTTCTCTAGAGTCCTTAATGTCTAAAGCCTCTCTATCTTGACAACTTGAGTGGAGTTTCTTATCTCTATTAAAGATTCTATTTTAACATTGGTACCAAATTCATTTCCCACACCACCCATTTAATTTAACCCTTGACAAGCAAGTTCGTTTCTAAATATTTTACCAATTTATCTATTTCCTATTCTTCATCTCTTATAGACATGCTCAAAATATTAATTTTTTAGTTAATCTATATTATAATTTAATATACCTCTTTGAGTGGTTGTGATAAACTTCATTAATTATTTATTTATCCTTATTGTATTTCTTTTGGTTATTCTTCACACTTTGAGTCTTATTATTCACCTTTTTTATCCACTTTATTCCATTTCTTTTAATTACTTAATTTTTTTCCATTGTTGATTATGGATTGTTACTTACCTTTAATCAATGTTGTTTTTATGTCTACTCTTTTTCCATATTTGTTTGAGTATTGATTTTTACTTATCTTAAATTTATTTTGGTTCCATTATTTCCATTTCATGTGTCCTTGGTTTGATTTGGACCATTTATTTTCTTACTAAAGACATATTTTTTGGGTCTTTTGGTTATTTAGTAGCCTTGGATTTTTACTTACCTAGTTTTACATCTTTTTAATTTTTCTTAGTATTTTGGTCATAACCTAGGCTTCAATATCCCATTTTACCAATTTTCCAAGTGACTCATTTAGTTATGAAAATTTTAATTTTATTTTATTTTATTACAATCATTTGTTTTCGGTCCTTAATGTTGTATCCTAAGGGTATGTCCAAAACATTTAATGCTCTCTCCATGATCAAGACTATAAATATCATAGACAACCAATTAGAAATAAAGGTATATAAATGATACCTATAATTATTTCCAAAAATTCCATCATCATTTTACTATAATTTTTTAGCCCAATTTTGGGCATTTCTAAGTTATTTATCAAAGCACCACCGCATGTTACACCTATATGACACATGATGAGATTGAAGTGGGAAATATTTATATAGACATTATTTATAAATCTTTATCATTTATTAACACTTTCTATCTTATAGGAACCTATAGAGTTTTAATCTCTTTGAGTTTACACCCTAAAGGGTGCATCAAGATAGGGGTGGGTAGACCATTTATGCTTCACAAGATTGTTGGTTATCTCTAGCATGACCTAAACCCATTACCAATCCCACTTATCTAACTTCCTAAACAAGCAAACCTCATTTACCCATTTACCTAAGAAATTATACATTAAAATAGAAACAAACCAAGAAACCCTCTTTTTATATAAATTTAGTATGGATGACCGTGTTATGAAATTTTAAATACATGTTGTGGAACTAAATTGACCTTGGTGACCTAGTTTGAGGCCTAGCGATAACTTATTAAAACTAGGTCATGATAGCCAACCTTATTGGCTGAAATTATTGAAGGGTTAGTACCTAACCATTACTATAAATATTAAATTTCATATCAATCTAAGAGAGAAGAACTTTCATTTTTGAATTCTTATAGCTTATAATTTTTCTACATCTACATTTGAAGGAGCCATTACATAGGGTTTACCTAAGAGAGAAGATAACTTGTCTTCTTGAATGTCTTGGATGAAAATTATACTTATTTTAGAATAGATATAATTTATATAGTATTATCCTTATAAATATATAAAATCCTCTTTCAAATCACCATTATGAAAGGGAGATATTTATACTCAACAAGTTATTATAAAGGTAAGTAAAATGTTGTGAATGTAAAATCCTTGATTATATTACATATATACTCAAAATTAATATAGATAAAGGTTCTTATTTTCTTTTTATATTCCATATTAGGTGATCTAGGCCCCTATTTTCCTACCATCATCCATTATTTATTTATTTGTGTTAAAGCATCCCCATTTGTGCCAAAAGCTTTGGTGGCACTAAATTAACTTTATTTCATGGATTAGAATACCTATATAGGTTAATTGTATAATTTTATTTGAATAGAGGATTTTCAAACCTCTCTTTTATTTATGTTATAAGACATCACTTGGTTAGGTTTAGTGGATCAAATTTGGTCATGCCCCTGATATAAAAAAGTATCACAATAGATGTTAGTTGATTCTCTTCTCCAATCTTGGATTTATTAAGTAGGATAAGTTATAGATATATATTAATCTATTTCACATAATTTTTTCTAATGATACTTTGATATTCATTAAGAGTAAATAAAGTCACTTAGGAAATTTAAAAATGATACTAGAATTGTTGGGAATGGAAATTGTCTATGAAAAATTGAAGAAGTGTTGATTTATGCAGAAGATTATTTTGTTATAAGGGTATTAATTTTTTGAATATGGGTTAAAAATGGATAAAGATAATAACAATAAAATTTTATTATGTCCTATTGTAACACGTATAATGTAGGTAAGGGTTTTTAATGGGATAAAAAAATTATATAGAACATTTTTTTAGTAATTATAGTAGTATTGTTATAATTCTAATATTTTTCACATACATGAGAAAAATAATTTGTGTGGATAAGTGAATAAAAATAGTTTCTACATTCTGACACAAATTATGATCGAGGCCCTTATTTTAGCATTACCATATTTTAGATAGTATTTTGAAAGGACAATGATGCTTTACATGTGGGTGTGGTTACAATAATTAGTTAATAAAGGATGCCTTTATCATATTAGAATTATAAATTGAATGATTTAAAGAATAAATAATCCACATATTTTGTTTGTATTTATGTCATTGTATAGTCACTAAGGCAACATAGTAATTAATTAGTCTATAAGGAATTTATTTATAGACCATGAAGACTTAATATATGTTACACTTGGAATAAATAAAATTGAATACATGTATAGTGGGTATCTCTTTTCATCATATATTTTTGTTATAAAATAAAACTCATGAAATCATGATCTTTTAGTTGATGCCTTAAACATGAGTGTGTCAATATTAACCATTATGGTGAGTTAAACAGTTGTATAAGATAATATTAAATATTTGTGTAATTTTTATTCATATTTTTAAAATCTAGGAACCCATTAGTGGGTGACATAGGTTATAGTAATCATGAAAAATATAATATAATATGCTTATTTATTTAAGGGGAAGAAACACTATATTTCAGTTGGGTCTATAATAAATAACATTTTGAGAGAGACATATTATGGCATTTTAAGAAGAATTTTTTATTTAACTAAGACAATAGATTTAGTGGAACAGAAGCATTTTTAAAAAATATTAAGATATATGTAGTAATTAATGTATCAATATGAATGATATGAAAATTTTTTCAAGACCATGCACATAAAACAAAGATGTACACGATATTTACACTTTAAAAAATATTATGGGACTACCAAACATGAAACAAGGTAACAAAGATTGTCAAACATGCAGTGAGGTAAAGATTCATTTTTATTTATTTATTTATTTGTAGATTATATTTATAGTATTTTCATTTTATTTCATTCAATAAAATTAGTGATACCACTTTAGTATTAGATTATTTTTTCAAATATGTATTTTAATTTGCATGGAGTTCTAATGATCATTACCTTAGATAGGAACATATTGTTTTCAATAAATTGTGTTACAAATATATGGAATAATTTTGGAAATAAATTTAACTTATATTAATACATACCACTCTCAGATAGATAAGAAAATGTGGTAGTCAATATGATTTTGGGAATAATGTTCAAATGAATTATTGGAGAGAATTCAAATGAATGAAACTTGGAATCACCACAAATCAAGTATGTATATATATAAGTGTCTAGTTATAAAATCAATAAGAACATCACCATAACAAAATTTATATGGAAAAAATACTATGTTAGTTTTAGAATTGATATAGTTATCAATTGCATAATGAGTTAACCATGATGCATAGGCATTGATAGATCATATACAACAACCGTAATATGAAGTAAGGAGCACACTATAAAAATACAATGACACATATAAGGAAACACTAGTTGTAATAAAAGTTATAAAGGTATTCTAAGAAGGATATTTATTTATGGCTACCCAAAAATTAAAATATTCCCCAAAGGAATGCACAACAAGCTAAAGTATAAGAAGATTGGCCCATGAAATATTATATACAAAATTAGTCATAATTATTAAAAGGTAAATTTATCATAAAATTTAGATATTTATAAATTATTTAATGTTTATAATATATTTTAATTTCAAGAATAGGATAATTAATGATAATAATAAGAATAAATGGATTGGAGGTAGTAAGTGCCAAGGAATAATAAATAAATGATAGATCAAGTGTTGAAAAAAAATCATTAGATACCAGGTATAATAGTTACAAGTATTTGGTATAGAAATATGTATTATAACAAAATTATGACACTTTTATTTCATAATGAGAATAATATAGTATTTATAAGGACAAATGGAAAAAAGATAATCATAATACCTCATAGGAGCTGGGCTATTTTTAGCTATAAGTGAATGATGTAGGAGCATATATTTTGGAATTTATAAATTTTAACCTTGAAGTCAATTTGAGTGATTTTTAAATGAATATATAAAATATATTTATGCAAACATAATATATGCTAACCCATTAATGAAATTTTCAAGCCTAAAATTGATCATCTAAAGCACAAAAATTATATTTTAATTTTCTATTCTTTTTTATTAGAATTTTATAGATTTATTTTTTATAACTATATGTGAAATTATAGTTTCATGCAACTCATGGGCCTTGTGTGTGTGTGTGTGTGTGTGTGTGTGTGTGTGTGAAATTATAGTTTCATGCAACTCATGGGCCTTATATATATAAGATAATAATGGATGTGTATAGTTACATCTAAGATTGCATGAAAATTTTATAAAAATAGTAGGTTCCATAGTCTTAAAAAGAATCAAGTTCCTATATTAATAGTTTTTATTTTTAATAGAATGTTATTTTTGATTTATAACTTTAACATTATTTTTTACATTAATACAATACTTATTTTAAATGATTAATAATTATTTAATTTTTTATACACAATATTATTATTTGTAAATTAATATGTATTGTTTGTTAATTTTTATTCTCTTATGCCCATAATTTAGAGATTTCTAAAACATCATATTTATACTAATAACTTTTAAGGTTATTTTCTATCAAAACTAGTCTTAGTAACAATGCTTCATATTGATCAATATCCTCCTTCATAAGTTTATCTTTAAAATAATTATTGCAATTAGTATTTATTATGAATTTATCCATAATCTCTTATTTTTTTGTTTTCCCAATAGGGTACTTTATAGATCATATTTTACCTATGTGCTAGTGACCTCCTTTAGAACTCTTGTTAATTCATCATCCATCTAAACAATTTAGTTATGATGTCTATTATTATAATTTCATGCAAGATATTTTTATTTTTATCCTTATGTATGGGGTTGAGTTTTACAAATTCCACTATTATTTGTTCCTCTAGTGTATGCAGTAGTATGTTGGGGGATACAATTATGCTTAAGATTTTTGGTTTCTAAATAGCTAGGTATATGTTGATCTAAGAGATAAAATTTTGAAATGTTTCTAAGGTAGATGTAATATCATCCTAATCTCCTAGTTAATCTATTGAGGCCTATGGTCCCAAGCATATCCTTCCTCCAGATTCAGTTGTCAAAGTTCTTATTTTTAATTTTTTGCCCTTTTTTGTACAACATATTGTACTCGTCTATTTTTATCCTATTGACATTTCTTATTTTCTTAATCTTCTTAAATTTACTGATACATTCCTTTAGTACTAGTTTATCCTAATTATACTTTCCTTATTAATTTTGCATGCCTCTTCTCCTCTTCTTTATCCATTTTTTTATTTTCTTCTTCCTCCTTTTTTTCTTCCTTTTTCCTTATTTTCCATTTTTTCTTACCAATATATTTTATTTTCATCTTCTTATTTTCATTTATTTTATTACTCTTATTTCTATTACATTTATTTATCCTCTTTTTAAATTTTTTTCCTCTCTTTTTTATCTTAATTTTTTATTTTCTTCCTCCTTTTTTTCCAATTCTTTGTCTCCTCAGCTTTCCATCTTTTTCATCATTTTCATTTCCTCTTATTCTTGTTTCTTTTATCATCTTCTAATTTTTTTTAATCTTCTCTAATTCTTCTCTTTCCTCCAATTTTTCTTGTTTTCTATCAAAATTTTAATTAATGTGTTAATTAATCCTAATTTTGATACAATGATAAAATATAAAATGATGTTAAAAATTTACTTTAGACAAGCAAATTTACATAAATTACTTGAATTATACAAAGTATAAATGATTGAAACAATATTAACTATGACTTGGAAATAAAAATATATATTTATTTTTTTCTAGAAGTTGAGTGTGTTGACCAAATAGAGACTGAAATAGGAAACTAAGATCATACTATGAATAAACCAAGAAATTAAAACTAAAGAAAGAGGAATGCCACGACCATCCAAATGGGATTAATACCTTGTACAATGTCTAACCCAAATTGGATTTTTTTGACCCTTCATAGAAAAGATAAAAGTTAGGCCAAAATAATATGCAACACTTTGAATTAGGTCTTTATTCATATTTATTTAGAGGGTACTCAAATGTTTATTGAAAATTTGAAAACTTGATTACAGTGAATGTAAATAATTAATATATGTATTATATCAAAAAGATATAGAGCTTTCTCAACCAATTGAGTAATAATATCATATAAAAAACCCCAATTAGAACTAGAAAAGGAGTAGATAATATATCAATTACCACTTGAAGAGGTAACATAATATGTCCCAAATTAGTTTATTATTTTCCATTGACTACATTCAAAATTTTAGTATCTTCCTATATGTCATGATGTGAGTAACCTAATTAATGAATTAACTATATTGTGTATATATTTTTAATTGATCCACTATCAAATATCACACTATTAATATATTGTTGATAAATATAATCTTGTGCACATAAAAAAAGAAAATGAGATTTTTCATCCACTATATCACTATCATAAAAAGTAATCATAAGGTGTGGTTAAATAGTTTGACTAGTTATACCAATGATTCCATCTAATTGATCATCATATGAGTTAGGAAATGGATAAGCATTATATTTTTGATGTAATACTTAATTATCCTCATTTATATCATGATTTGGAAGAGGCTCATTGTAAATATTCAATTTAGCATTTTACTTTTGATGAGGCTTAGTTTCGTTTGTAGTAGTTCCCAATTCAATGACATTATTATCAATGAGATATTGAATAATATGATTTAGAATGAAAAATTTATTAGTAGAATGGCCATTGCATATATGATAATCAAAATGTGCATTATTATAAAAATATTTTCCTTGAGTTTTGTTCATATCTACTTTTAATGGTGGAAGTAAAGTAATACTATTATGTCCAAGTAACTTTTTCAATAATTTGTGAGGTATTTGTGGAAAATTTTAAATTTAACTCTTTGGTTGATATGATAAAAAAATTGTTGAGAAGTTAATAAATAACATTAATTATTATATTTACATCTAATTTAGTATCAATTATCCTAGCCTTGTAAGAAGGTTTTTCTTTGGAACTTTGTTTTGGAATTTGAAGTAGATGTAGGTGCATACTTGATCTTATTTAAATAAAAAATATTCTACTCCCTCTTTCTCTCTCTTGTTATATATTAATTATTGACATGTTCCTAATTTATTGAAAATAATTGACTCATGCATTGGTGCATGTAAAATTTTATTGTAATTAAATATATACAACTATATTAGTAATTTTTTTAAGCATGGTCTTGTAACAAATTAAATAATAATTAATAGGATCATTAGTTACTTAAGATTAAAAATTTGTGCATAATAAAGTTTTTAATCAATGCCAATGTCAAAATTCTTATTAAAAAATTATAATGGATTGAATGCTTTGAATTATTGAACATGTAGACATTAAAACCAACATAATCCATAATATTTTAATATTTTTGAGAATAAATTGGTTACAAATTTATCATTCAAATAATAATCCCAACATGATGCATGAAAATAAATTAGTTATTGTTCTATGTTTCATTTACTCTCATATGGTTTAATTTTAAGAGCTATAAATATTTTAGGTAAAGGGTTTGATATAATATTAGGTGATAAATTATTATGAATTAAAACTTAGGTATTCAATGATTGGATATATTTTGGGATACCTTGATCTATTTGAAACACCTTAGAATGCAAAATCTCAATAGTTTATTTAAGGGATTGTGAAATGGGTAAGGTATCTAATGTAGTATAAGTAGATATTCAAGGTCATGTATGAGTCACTTAGTTATTTATAGGCATAAAAATATATTTTATACTTTATGCTACCCAATGATAGAGGTGTAGATGAGATAATAATATCAATAGTAGTATTATCATCATATGTGGTAGGGTTTATTAGAGGCTTTTGAATAGAATCGTTTATTTCTTGAGATGTATTAACATGTCCATGTTTCTATTGTTCATGTTAATATAAAAATAATAAAGAGTAAATGTATTTATGATGAGTGTCAAGGTAGTCACTAAATACTAATGCATCAATAGTGTCAAAACTTTGGTTAGCATATGCATGAGTATTATCACTTTATATGATCAAATAGATATATCAAGAGGGTTTGAATTAATAAATATAACATTTAACATATGTGAGTGTTCTTTTTTCCATGTTATACATGATTTTTAAAAGAATTTCATTAATGGTACTTTAATCCTAGCATGTGATTTAATTATTTGGTGAGTAACTTAAAGTAAAGAATGTTATTTAAATATATCCATATATTATTAAAATATTAAATAAACATAAAATTGAAATGTGAAATCCTAAAAAATAAGGAAAATTTTTGGGTACAAATATTAATAAATTCTTATAAAATATAAGGTCAAAATAATATACTCTCAATGTAAGATATCATATCTAAGGTCAAACTAATTTATTTTCAACATCAAATATTATGCCTAATGTTGAAAGCAAGTTATTTAGTGTTATATTTAGATCCAATTTTGAAAGGAAATTATTTTAGTGTTGGGTGTTCAAGAATTTATCTAAACCATAGGATAGTGTTTTTGAAAACAACAAAAGTGACTGATCAACTTGGGTTCACAAACATGTTTTACTAAAATTTTAATTGATGTGGTAACTAACCTTAATTTTGATAAAATGAAAATTATATAATAGAATGCTGAAAATGTACTTTTGAAAATTAAATTGAAATAAATTGATTGAATTCGACAAAGTAAAAATCATTACAAAAAAGTTAACTATGACTTAGGAAGGCAATCTTTATTTTTTCTATTTGAAAATTATTATGTTACCAGCATATTAATATAAAATCCAAGGTCAGATAATATACTTTTAATGTCAAATATCATATCTAAGGTCAAAATAAAATGTTTTCAACATCAACTATTATATATAAGGTTTAAATCAAGTTACTTTAGTGTAATATTTAGTTCTAATTTTGAAAGGAAATTATTTTAGTGTTGAATGTTCAAGAATTCACCTAAACCCTAGGATAGTGTTTTTGTAAACAATAAAAGTGAGTGATTTACTTGGGTTCACAAACATTTTTTACTAAAATTTTAATTAATGTGGTAACTAACCTTAATTTTTATAAAATGAAAATAACATAATAGAATGATGAAAATGTACTTTTGAAAATTAAATTGAAATAAATTGATTGAATTTGACTAGGTAAAAATGATTAGAATAACATTAACTATGACTTGGGAAGGCAATATTAGTTTTTTCTATTTGAAAATTTATTATGTTACTAGGATGAGGATGAAAATGGAATACATGAATATATTATGTAGAAAGCCAAAAATTGAAACTAAATAAAAAGTAAAGTCAAAACTATCAAACTAGGGTCAAAACCATCTTTCATTTCTGACATGAACTAATTTATTTTTACACCTTGTAAAAAATAGAAAAATCATATGACAATCATGTGTGACAAATTGAATTAGGATTATATACACATATTTGACCTTAGAGAGTGTCTAAAATGCCTAAAATAGTTTATCCAAAGTGAAAACCCTAATATGGATTATAATGATTGAAAACATAAAACCAGAAAAAGTTAGTGTAATTGGTTTGAGCTAACCCCGATGAGCCCCATGATTACTGAATATTTCCTACATATCTAGTAATTTTAAGATGAAATTTAATACCATATATTTCTCACACATAAAGTGCTTTGTGAAACCATTCTCCTTGGAATATATGAAGGCATGTAGATATATATTGAATAATTGGTCATGTTTTATTTTTGGGTTGAGTAAAATAGTCTTGTGACTTAGTTGAGAACTACTTTTAATAACTAGAATTAGAATTAGGAAGAATACATAAGCTTTTATTAATTTACAATAGTGTAATTGTGCCTATGTATTGAAATTTAAAATCGGAGTAATGAGCAACTTTAATGTTATTTTCTATAAATACAAATGGTGAAATCACATGATTGGAAGCTTCAAAAAAAGAAAGACAAAGTAAGGGAGGGTTCAATTTTGAATTATGACCATTATAAGACAAGGGTAACAAATTCCATATATGGGTTTATTTAAACCTAAATTGGATCAATAATCTTTAATTAGTGTAGATAGGGTTTATAATATATAAATTATAATTCACAAGGGTGATAATCAGATTTACAACATGCCAATTAGGTGCTAAACTAAGATATATAAACATATACTAAATTTATTAAATTAATATAAGATAAAAATATTAAGTATAACTATACTAGGTATAGAAATGACAAATATGTAATGTACTTATATTATTTTAATGAAAATTTAGTTTTATATCTAGAATAAAGAGAAATTAGACTAGAAGACAATTTTGGAACAATCATTAGATTCTAGAATGAGTTCCCTTATATCTATGGACACTAACATTAGCCCTAGATAGTTGTGTTGATGATATTATCTAAACCTAATTTAAGTGTATTATATGAAGTACCTAATGGAAAAATAAATGCCCACCTAGATGCTTATAGGTTTGACTTTAACTTTTCTTTGGTGTATTCAGATTTGATTCATGGATTTTCACTCCTCATGAATTTGTAAAACTCTTGTTTATCATATTCATTTAACCTTGGATAAAAATAGGTTAGTGGGCACATGATGTTGAGTTAACCCCAAAAACCCCTCTATTAATGAGTTCTTCATACATAGCCAATACTCTAAAGAGGGATACATGCTGATGTAGTTCTCCCCTATGTGTTTTCTTATGTGTGAATCATGAAATAAGTGGAAATAAAATACAATAATCACCTATCTTGTAGATTGGAAAATATAACTCTTAGGATAATATTTTAATACTTCATACCTCTATATGTTTTATCCATATGACTAATATGAAAATAAGATAAAATAGCGAAGCTTTTATTTATCGAGTTCTTGATTGAATGCTTTGATAAGTTGTTTTAGGTCTTTTCTAGGTGAGGAATGAATTAGGGTTGATCTTGTATTTATATAAATCCCTTTGGATAATTAAATCACATTAAATCACTTATGCCAACCATTATTATACATTTAATTTACAAATTATATCACTTTATGGAATTAGACACTTACATCAGAGTAGAATACTAGCATTGACATAGGTGTCTATCACAAACATTAGTGTCTAGGGAGAAGTATAATAGGTATAGACTCGGAACTTGCATAAATGGAACATAATTAAGTTTTAATCATTTTGGTTAAGATATAAGGTATAGGTCATCAACATAAGATTATTCATACTAATAGATACCCCGAGTGGTATAAGATAGAGTAGATATGAGACTTTAGAAAGTTTTAAAGGTCCAAAACTAAGAGGAACAATGAAGATCTAAGTTTTCCAAGTTTAAAAAATTGAGGTGTTATATAATCCATAAAATAGTGTCTACATTTTCCCTCCGTTAATCTAGTAATGAAATTACTTTTTAAAAGGAAATTAATGCATACTTGGGTGTGTATAACACACCTTGTATTTATGTGATCCCAACTTGAGTGTTTTTTTGGTGACTGGCATACAACCAAGAGTATGTTATAGTATTTAATCAGTTCATATAGTTTGGAATTGAAAGTATTTTAAAATATTGAAATTTAAAGAGCAAGGTTTAGGAGTGTACCTATGTATTAATGTAATTGACTTACCTATTGGTAAGTTGATTTGATGGATGTATCATTGTAAGGATCTAAAATTAATTTTAGGACAAATATATATAAATCTATATAGTGAATATATCTAAGGAGATAGAGAGGGATATTGAAAAGTACATGCCCACAACCTTGGAGAATAATTGAGTTTTCATTCGATAGTTGATATTATCTCAACTATGAAACTTAATCATACTTATAAATTAGTGACCATGAGTAAACAAAGTCAAATCATGTACTTAAATTGGTAAGACTAGATGATTAAATAAATGATAACCTAAAAACTTATCAATATTGAGTGATTTAATCACCTCAACCATACAAAAAGTGAACCAACTACTATACTAGATTGGCTCAATATAGTCTGTAAAAGTACATCCTATGTATCAATGCATAAAAATACATCTTGGTGGGTGATGATAATACCTAAGAGTGTTTTGAAATCTAAAACTAATTTGGATTTCACAATATTATGTGCACATTTTATAGCATATTCACCTTAGATATGTCTCATGTTAAAACTATGTATAACAATAGTACCAATATATAGATTTTTTCCACAATATTGAATCTAAATTATATAACTATGTGATTTGGCCAATTTTGAAACCATATAAGTGCGCAAAAAAAAATCCAATGTTGAGGACATGTTTATAAAACATGCCTCAAATTTAATATGGATAGGTTCTATAATAAATAAGTGTGGAGAACATGTATCAAAATCATGCCCCCACTAAATCTAAAACTATGAATGTGTGGAATCCATGACTATATGATATGACCCAGCTAAATTTTTGGAGAGTTATCATGATAATGTCATGGTGGTGTCATGTATATGCTATGGTGAGTAGATGAAGATCCTTGATAGTCTATGTGATAATGATTATGTGTGAAATGTGATTATTATTGTATGCTTAGAGGTGGCTTGGTTGATATTCAAAGTTTGACTAGTTAGATATGTTTAAGGTTGAGTATGGTGATTGGAACATATGAAATATGTCCCTAAGATGTTATCTATGTATTTAAATGTTGTATTCATAAGTGGAATTTATCTAGTAGTCTATAGTTTTCATCTAGACACTTTGGGTCTAGTAGCAAAAAGTTTGAGTAAGCAGTTTGATGACATCACCATTGGTATGTGTGAATGAGTCAAGGGATGTTGGTCATATGGTTGTGATCACTATAGTCCCTATTTATTTTTACCTAAATCTCAAGTCATGCATCAAAGTGAGGTTAAATACATGATGGTGAAAAGTTGGCTTCTTGAACAAATTTCATTGTTTTCCCATACCTAGCTAAAATTGTAAAGTGGCCAGAAAAATTTGAGTAAACATGTTGATGAGGTCAACACTCACATATGTGGATGATTCAAGATAAGGTGATCATATGGGTTTGTATAGTTTTGGAACATAGTTTTTTTTTCACTAATTTCTATATCATGTGATGTCGTCCAACAAAACATATGAATATCTAAAGTTGGGCTCCCAGGCAGATTGACTATGTTTTCCCATACTTAGCCAATTTTCCATTGTGGTAGATAGAGCTAAGTGAGTATTTTAATGGTGTTATATCTTTCATATGTGAATGTCTTAGGAAAAATTAATCATATGAGTTTGTTCAATTTTGATCATAGATCTTTTGTACTAAATTTGAGTTCATTCATTAAAGCATCATAAAAATTATGATTGTTCAAAGTTGGCCTCTTAATCAAATTTGGACATAGTTGGCTCTATAGTGGAAGTTTTTGAGAAGGTACTTTAATGGCATTATACCTTATATGCATGAGAGTTTAAGGAGTTATTTGGAACATGGTTAGATTCATCTATGTGACAAAATCATTTGGTCTAAATTTGAGTTATTGCATCAAAGTGTAAAAGAATTAATTAAGGATCAAAAATGGCTACTTAGGCATATTAATGGGGTCCCCATACTTAGTCATTTTTTAAAGTGTTTAATCTTGATCAAGATTGACAGTAGATGATTTCTCTAAGGAGTCAGGAGGTAGCAAGATAAGGATAGGTACATAATGTTTAATGACTAAGCAAAGATATAAGATAATGATCCAATGGTCAGTGGGCATTCATATAATTGATTAAATGGTGATCACTGATCATGAAAGTCCTGGTTGATCCATAGAGATCGATAGAGTGTGTGGAGTCAACATTTAAAGGATACACTAGATGTGCTTAAATTGATAAAATTTTAATGATTAAGCATTGGTGCATATGTTAAATATCAATCAAGATAGATGGAGCATATTTGATCTAAAGCTAAGAGTCCATGAGATTTAAGAATTATTTTTAAAGGTTAATCGTGACCATTACCATTTGAATATTTGAATCTGTAAAGGAAATACCAATGTCTAGTATTTAGACTATATATTTTGGTAGATGTTGAATTTGCTATTGCATTAAAAATAAAATTGATAGAGGACTCAAATATTATTCTTGATATATGTATTCTAAGATTTAAGAGTGTGTACAGGAAAAGTTATTGAGTTCCAAAATTGATTATGTTTTTGTATATGTTATATAAGTGATCCAAGAAGGATATTCAAGGTTATATAGATGACATTTTGATGGTTCATGGTGAATTAGATATTGGGGAGTGTTGTAAACTCCATGAGGATGCTCTATGAGTATTTAAGAGGCATGGTCAATCTATCTTAAGTATAAAAAATGCTTATGAAGTTGATTGTATGCTTGTTAATGGTTTTCCTATGTATAAGGTCTATGTTTGAGTTGTCTTGAGCATATGAAAAGGTTAGATAAAGTAACCATGATCATTTCAAGATGTCTTAGGGGACATAAGGAGTGGAGCTATGTATTTTTAAATGGTATTATATTATTAATTAGATAAAAAAATGTATCAAAAAGGTGAATGGATCTCCATAGGACTTAAAAGTGATTTAAGCCTATTTTAAAAGGGGATTGTGCTTAAGTGTGACCCATATGAGATACCTTAATGATGAAGGCATGTATTTTATCCAAAAAATAAATATTGTGATCTAGATTAATTAATGATTACTCTATATATAGTGGAACTAAATTTGTTGGGTTCTGGTCTAGTGTGTGAGAGATAGGAGAGAAGATTGTATGTGTGAAGGATAGGTAGTGTGCATGTTAGTGGAGTTAATGAGTAGAATAATTGGTTCAATTTATATATGACCTATATTTCATGTTCCTAATGTGAAGATAATTTTCTTATAGTTTGTGGATATGTAAAGAGGTTATAGTGTATAAAAGAGGATAGTTTAAGTGAAGAAGGAAAATTTTTGTGACTTGCCTATATAAGAGGCCTATTTGAGATAGAGAGTTTGTGTAGTTATCAAATAATCAAGAGGTCTATCATATGGTGTTGAAGACATCATCTCTAAGGTAGAAGTGTTCATCTCAAAGAGGGTCTAAAGGACTTGATCTTCCTTAGGTGAAGTTACTCCTTATGAACTAAGGTTTCGCTACATACCTATGATCAAAAGGACTTGATCAAGGTTGTAGGTGAAAATGACTTGGATAAAGGTTCCTAATTAGAAAGACTTGATCGATATCTTGTTTGTGATCATATTATAAGATAGTAGTCAATTTTGTTTAGTATTAAGAGTGATTTTTATTCTCCAAGAGGGTTTCTTATGTAGACATTGTGTTATGTATGTGATCCTACATTATGTTCATTATTCACTGATATGTATAATCTATATGCTTCATGAAAGATTATGTTGAATTCTTTGAGTAATTGCAAGGGTTTGGTAATTGTTTTGGATTATTTTCCATCACTAATTCACTCCCCCTTAGTGGATTATACCTCTAACATGAATCTAAAATTATGAATGTGTAGAATCCATGCCTATATGACAGGTACCCACTGAATGTAAAAAATTATATAAGTACCAAATGATAAATAATTATGGAGAAAATTCTTCCAAATCATATCCTCACTAAATATAATTTTCTTCTAAATGTGAAGAACATGTCTTTATTACATGTACCCAATGATATTACCCCCATTTTTAGTGAGGGAATAATATAAACTAGTAGTAACATAACCTTAAAAGGATAAGAGAACTACATAATTTGTGAATGTAACCATGTAGCATATAAAAGGTACATGTCTAGGTAAATTTAGCATTAAGGTACATAGATCAATGTGATCACATTAAGGCCTAAGAGAAATTTTAAGGATCATGCTAACGTGTAGAGACTAACATTACAATATCAACAAGTAAATAATTACACACAAAAAAGCACTCAAAATCAAGTCAATAGGTAATGGTCCAAGGATACTTCAAATAAGGGGCATGCTCAAATTCCCCATTAAAGGGACATGACGTATTTAAATGTCCATAAAATAAATGATGTCATATTTAAATATCTATACAAAAATCAATGATAGACTCAAATGTCAAAGAAATCACACATAAGAACAAGGGCCACAAACTAGGGACCATATTCAAATGCACAAAAAAACAAGTTGATATCAAGGTAAGACATTTAAAGAAGTGTATAAAGGAAGACATAAGTGACCAACATAAACATGTCATAGTATCCCCTGGAACAAAAGTGTTAGCAAAAAATGGCAAGTGTATAGCATATCAAGTACATTATATAATATATAATCATGCATAAAGGTATGTGTAAGTACATACATGATCTCAAAACATGATAATGTAAAGTGACCATACAATGATATAAACTAAAAGTATCATGATCATAGATGTGGATATCCTTAATGTCTATATAACATAAGTAGAATAAATGTGAAACAACTAAAATAGGAATATGTCATGTATTTTATGTATGTTTGTATCACCCTCAATTAGAAGCATGACACACGTGTATTTATAAATAATTGGTATGTTATCCATTAACATGAAAATAATACATAGATGTTAAGGATCTAATAAAACATGTAGCTATTTTTGGCCAAATTTGGCCCACATATAAATGTTCTTCCTAGATATATCATTTGAGTAGATTTCTTGATTGACCAAATGATAAAATGACTTGAGCAAGTGAAGAGGTAACTATCATCAAATGTCATGAAGAAATGGATAGGTTAGTTTGGTTGCACACTTAATAAGTTCACTTAGGAGGCCTCTCAAAGCCAAAGGATTACATGGACATAATTTTATTCATGCCTTTAACATTAGCTATAAATTTTGTGGCATGATGAGTTGTCTATCTCAATTTATATGTCCTCAAAGTTGAACAAGTAGAATGAAATGTGTGCGAGGATGTCAAGATAAAGCTATATCTATTAACTAATTATATTTAATAATAATTAACAAGCTAGACATGCATAGGGACATCATATTTTGGCCTCATAAAATATACATTTATATTCAAAAGAGTAAATGCATAGATGATAAGTGTTTAAATCCTAGAAGCTTGAGTCAAGATCCAATGGTAAAAGGGAGATCAATGATGTCAGTGCGTCCAAAAAATCCAATGGAGAGTGTTAAGTTATGCATTTAATATATTTAGTGAAAGTGTAGTAAAAATATTAGTGTATCCTAAGATGAATGTGTGGCTAATAAGTATCAAGATCTCAGGTGCCCATATGAATATCTAATGGTGCATGGTGACTAACAAAGCCAGTGGGTCCAAGTTAATCAATGATGTATGATCCATCATAAAAAAGTAAATCAATAACAAGTGAATGGTTAATAAATCTATAGGATCTTGGGAATTAATGAGAATATACCAAGTTTCATGACCATGGTAACTATTAGTAAAATTAATGGTACAAGTTTGAGCAATAAAAAGTAATATCGATGATGCATGTAAGGTCAAAAGGTCAACCAAGCTCAAGATGAATGCGAGGCCACCACATGGCACTTACATAGGAATAGGATATAAATAAATATAAGACCCATAAAATGAATATGAACTTAAAAGATAGCACAAGTTGGGAAACACATATCAAGATTGATGGTTGATATTAGAATTTGAAGACATGAGACTTTGAGTAGAGGTCAACCATGTGACCTAGGTTAAACCAAGATAAATATTTCAAAGGGATTATGTCACCATTAGAGCTCGATCAAAAACCATTGATTAGACATAATTATACAATCAAGGTTATTAATAATGAATCTACTACCATTAAAATTTAGAAACATAATGGGTTTGCTTAAACCTAATGCATTCTAGGAATGAGGCTACATAACTAATAGATTTTCATTAACATAATGACTATATGAAAACCAATAAATTTGAATGCTTATCAATCCATAATTGACCTATAGTTAGATATTGAACTAGGGTAGGTATGTGATTAATATGAGTCTCTAATATTTTGATATGGTTACATCCTCAAAAAATAGGTACCTTCAAATGCTAAACAAAGACATGATGATGGTTTTGCTATAATTATAGATATGAGTATTTTGTTCTCATGAACAAGTCAAGTGGAAGATAGCATAAAGTCCTAAGATGGAAACATGGTGGTTGGAAAAAGTAGTTAGAGTATTTAATATATCTTTAGGGTCTATAATGGTTATTTTTCATAGAAGGGTCATGACTCATTATCATAAGCACATTATTGCCTTCTAATGTGTTGCTTGAAAAATTAAAGGATTTGAACACTATTGGGACAAATGAATATTTTATTTATGATGTAGTAACCTTGATTTTATTAAAATATGGTAAAACATTCATTATAATGTGGAAGCTCATTATTATTCTTGGCTAATGGGTTACATCTCTCTCTCTCTCTCTCTCTCTCTCTCTCTCTCTCTCTCTCTCTCTCTCTCTCTCTCTCATCTCTTGGATTCTAGACTCTCATAAGGACTCTTTGATTTTTAAGAGTAGGAGAATCTCTGAGATATTACAAGATATTCTCCTCTTGATTAGACTAAACCCTATCAAGCATTTGTAATAACTACCTCTTGATGTAATAAAAGACTTTATTTACCTATCTCTTGACTTAGATCTATGTTGAGTGAGTTGTACATGATTTCCTTGTGAAGGATATTCTTACATATTCATTATCATCATTTTTGGCCTGTTTTAAGGTGTTTTAAAGCTATTTGTAGGTATGGATTAGTGTTCTACCTGAACCTAGTCCATAAAATATTTATGCAATGAGATATATTCAGAGGTTGTGTGAGCTAACATTATCTTATGCTCATTTAGTGTGGGTTCAAGTTTATAGGAGTTTCTAATTTTTATTTGGTGCATCACCTTTTAGCCTTCTTAGGATCCCTTTTCCCCTTTCTAACCATTTTTCCTATGACAACATAATTTTAGGTGATCCATTAAAAGAATCCAGCCTTTTCTAGAGGTTCAACCCCATCATAGGTTACCTATAGCCTAGGGTTGTCATAATATTATGATTAGGAGTGGACGAGCCTAAATAACTCTTCTACAAGGCTGAAATATCACATCATAATAGTTTTTGGAATGCCTAGTGGGACTTACTAAATTATTCACTGGTGAAGATTTTTGATGTTCTCTTCATTTAATTAGCCTTTAGAGGCAAGTGTTCAAACATCAATGAAGACTCAAAACATCTATTATTTGGTTTAAGTAGCTTAACTAAGTGCATAATAATCATAATTTGGTATGTATAATCAACCATCTTTTGATCAATATGCTTATTCTCTACATTAATATCACACTTATCAGGCAACTAATATTTATGTGTACTCCCCAAGTGGCCCTAAAATAGCCTATCATCCCTATCATGGCCTTTTCCCTCCTACCACCCTTGTATATGACCAAGGTTAGCCTCCTTTGCATTTAAATTAGTCTTATAATTCCTCTTATTAAAACCAGGCTTATCTTATTACATCCTTGTTAGGAGACAAACAAGCACTATCATTTTATGTTTAGTTGATAAGGGATATTGGTAGGGGTTTAGAGGTTTCTTATGTCATTCTTATCCATATTATATAAGATGGAAGGAGTGCTCTTCAGTTGGTCAAGAATAGATGGTCAATGTGTGAGGTTTAATAGTGGTATGTTTGTGATAATGAAGACATAATAATGATGAAAAACATGATCTAGAATGTAGATAGTATGTTGATATATTTTGAAGAGGAATAGTCTCATTTGTATCAGTCTTATGTGTCCTCTCCCCTCTAAGAGCCTTAATTTGAACCTTTAAGATTTCTTGATCAACCCCCTAGTCAACCTTGTCAAAGTCCATTCTTATCAAAACTTAGAAGGGCAATACTAAAACAATGTAGAATAATCATGAAAATCAATGAAGGAATTAAAATTGGATAAGAATTCCCCATTCATTCCATGCTTTCAAGAGTTTTACAATGTGTGGGAAACCATTGATGAAGCTGACTATCCACATGTTGAGAAGAAAGAATTGAAAGGGTGTGTATTATTTATTGAAAATGTTTTTAAGTAGTGTGATAAAGAGTATGTAAAACCTAAGCCAATCAGTTTTCCCTCTCCTACCCCTATACCCATTCCCACTTAGGATCATAAAGCCATTCCATCATGGATTTTATACAACAAATTTGACCCTATCTATGTCATGCCCTCACTTATGAGAGCACCCTCTCCTATAATAGTTCAAAATGAATAAAATGTGTTTGTTACATACTCATTTACATCATGGAAATTAGTTTAGAAGGGCATAAAGAAGGAGGAGGTGTTGGTTGTGGAGGTCCAAGCACTAGTTTAGGAGCCACCAAAGAGACCCTTCAAGGTACCTATATGGAAGGACACTCTTCTAATTTGAAAGAAAGGCAATATTTTTCACCGTCTCACCATCTACCTCTTGAATAAAGAGACTATTTAATATAGGATAGAGAATTTTGTAGTCATAGGTGAACCTAAAAAGGAGATCAAGTTTTTATGATGAGGAGATCATGATAGGAAGCCCACTTCATAAGGAAGATCATGTTTTAGCTTTCAAGTTACAAGAGCTTGATGAGAAATGAGAGGAAAACAACATTCATGAACCTATTATGGAGGTCAAGGTTAGCTCAAACAAATTATAAGATCAATGACAACATTTATGCTCAAATTTCTTAAATTAAATGGAGAAGCCTAGTTTTAAAATCTTACCTAAAGAAGATAATGCTCAAGCTAAACATGGGGTAGACTTTGAATGGACTAATTAAGGTCCATTATACATAGATCAAGAAGAGGATTAAAACTAGGTGCCTAAGGTTGGTCCACTTCAAGATGAGGTGTCAGTTGAGGATAACCCTAATATGTTGGAGCAAGAAGAAAGTATATCAGAGCTTGAGCAAGATAGATGTGATATTTTAGACCTTAGATGGTTAAGTCAACCCTAATTTGTAGTTGAAGAGAAAGATGAAATATTGAGTGATGTTGATGAAAGAGACATCTTAAATCCTCAAGATATGTAATTTGGTTAACACATGAGTCAATAATTTTAAGGATTTTGGTAGTGGTTCAATATCATAACTAAAGATTAATAAGAGATAAATGGAGATTTACTTATTAGAGGAACCTATGAGCATGTTTCTATAAGCATGATAATTCCTAATTTACATAAAGACAAGGGGAAAGGATATGGTCTTTTTCAACCACAAAGTGAAGCAAGTGCAGTGGCTCCTAAGATCCTAAATGAAGTTTTTGTGCAAGGTTTTCTCAAAGGTAATGATCAACATCAAGCAAGTTCTCTTGTAGTCCAACATGAACCAATTTAAAATAATTGGACCAATATCTCTATGTTGGAGGCATATTTGCTCCTTTTCATCCATTGGAGAGCACATTGAAAAGATTGGCCATCAAGCTATTTGGTTCACCAATCGTAGTGCCTCCAAAGCAAGGTATTTTTCATCTTAGTTTATTACACATGAATCATACTAAAAGTTTCTCATTTGACCTAGGAGGGAAGTCATTGTAAATTACTATATAATATTATACATATTAGAGTATATTCCATGTTTTTTTCTAAGTGCATTTATACATATTTATTTAGTATGTTAGTTTCCCTTATTTTGTTTAGGTTAGTTTCCTTTCCTATTATATGTTTCCTTTTACAAAGTTCCTTGGGTGCTTTTGTTTTTTTTATTTCTTTTGGTATTTGTTCCTTCAATAGGAAGTTTTCTAGAAAATAGCAACTTTGTATCAATTCAGATTAGCTAGGAATAGAGAGTAAACTCCATTACCATTGGACTACCGAAGATAAGTGATCTAGGTTCTCAAGAATATTAGGCATGCTTCCCAATTGAGTCACTAAATATGTTATCCAAATTTGGCCCACATACAATGATTCTTCCTGGATAGATCATCTGAGTAGATTTCTTGATTGACCAAATGATGAAATGACTTGAACAAGTGAAGAAGATGGACCAGACCATCATAAAATGTCATGCAAAAATGGATAGGTTGATTTGGTTCCATAGTATATAATTTCACTTAGGAGGCCTCTTAGATCCAAAGGATTGTAGAAACATAAGGTACTTTATGCTTTAAACATTCTCTACAAATTTTTTGACTTGATGAATTTTCTCACAAGCTATAAGTCCTCAAAGTTGATCAAGTAGAATGAAATGTGCATAGCAATGTTAATGTTAAATCTATATCATTTAATTATTTAGATTTAAAATACTTAATAATTAGGACATGTTTGGGGATGTGAATTTTAGGCCCCATAAAATAGACATTTGGATTTAAAATAATGAATATAGATCTAACAGGTATCCAAATCATGGAAGCTCGAGTCAAGATATAATGGAGATTAGATGATTAATGATGTCAGTTGGTCGAAAAGATCCAATGGAGCATGTTAAATCATGTATCAAATATCAATGATGAGATCACATTAACATTTTTATCATATCTTAAGATGAACACATGATGAAAAGTGTTAATATCTTGGGTGCCCATAAAAAGATTAATGGTGTACAGTGATTGACAAATCTAATGGGTCTAAGTTGATCAATGGTGCATGATCCATCATATAAAATTACATCAATGGAAAACAAAAGGTCAATAAGTCAGTAGATCCTAGGAAAAAATGAGAATTTACCAAGTGACATGACCATGGAAACTATTAGTAAAATCAATGGTACACATTCAATCCATACAAAGGAAGATCAACAATGTGTGTAAGGTTAAAAGGTCAACCGAGCTTAGGATGAATGTGAGGCTACCACATGTCACAAGTACAAAAATAAAATGGAAATAACTATAGCACACATGGGATGAATGTGGAGCTAATAGATGTCACAAGCTGGGAAGCTCAAATCAAGATTGATGGTTGATATTAAAAATTGAAGACATGAGACTTTGAATACAGGTCAAACATGTGATCTAGGTCAAACCAAGAGAAATATTTCAAAGGGGTTGTGTCACAATTATATCTCAATAAAACACCATTGATTAGACATATTTATACATTTAAGGTTGTCAATAATGAATCTCTATTGATTTTAAAATTTAGAGACATAATGTGTTTGTTTGAACCTAATACATTTCAAGAATGAGGCTATACAACCTACAGGTCTGCATTGACATAATGACTCTAGGAAAACTAATAAATTGGATTGGTTTTCAATCTATAATACACATATGCTTAGATATTTAAAAAATTTAGATATGTTATTAATGAAATTAGTGTCTCATCTTTTTATATGATCACATCCTCGATAAACAAGTACCTATAGCCACTAAAAGAATACATGGTGATGGCTCTATCAAAATTATAGATACAATGATTTTATTCTCATAAATAGGTCAAATAGAAGATAGCGTAAAGTCCAAAATAGAGATATGATGGTTGGAGAAATTAATTGGAGTATTTAATATATTTTTAGGGTCTCTAAGGGTTTTTATTTATTAGAGGATCATTATTCATCATCCTAAGCACATTATTATCCTCTAGTCTGTTTCTCAACAAATGAAAGGATTTAGAGACTATTGGGACAAACGAAGATTATTTTGTCTATGATGTATTAACACTAATTTAATAAAAATATGGTGGGACCAATTCATTGAAAGGTGGAAGCTTATTGATTGTTTTTGTTTAATGTGTTCCCTCTTCTCTCTTCTCTCTTTCTCTATATCACCCATTCTTTCCATTTGTGAGCCCTCTCTCTCTCTCTCAGATTCTAAAATCTCATAAGTAATCTTTTATTTTGAAGAGTAGGGGAATCTCTAATATATTTCACGATATTATCCTCTTAATCAGGCTAAACCCTATCAAGTATTTTTAAGAACTACCTCTTGATGTAATAAAATACTTTCTTTACCTATCTCTTACCTTAGATCTATGTTGAGTGAGTTGTGCATGATGGCCTTGTGAAGGAGATTATTCCATATCCATTGTCATCTTTTTTTTACCTCTTTTAAGGTTTTTTCAAGTTTATATTAGTGTTCTACCTTATCCTAGTCCATGAAATACTTATCCAATGAGCTATATTGAGAGGCTGTGTGAGCTAGTATCTCTTGTGTTGATCTAGTGTGGGTTCAATCTTATGGGAGTTTCTCATTTTTATTTGGTTTATAACCTTTTATCCTTATTAGGAACCCTTTTCCCCTTTCTAACCCTTTTCCATATGATAGCATTAGTTTAGATGATCCATTAGAAGGAATCTAGCCTTCTCCAAAGGTTCAACGCCATTAGAGGTTACCCACAGCCTAAGGTTTTCCCAATATTATGAGTAGGAGTGGAGGATCCTTAAGAACTCTTCCACAAGGTTGAAATATCATGTCATAATAGGTGAATTTTTTTTTCTATTTTTTAGTATTTTTGGTATTTTTGGAATATTAAGAGAGATTGCTCTATGATCCCATCGAAAGGGTGAGCATATATATCTCCATATTTAATGCCTTAAAATGTTAAGTTAGATATTTTACATTGTTTTCTTCATGATTTGTTAATTTAAAAAATTACATAAAATGTTCCTCAAATTTTACATGTATAGTAGAAGAAGTAATGTTATCATTTGGAATATGTATTTATTTGACTTCATGAGGAAAGGGAATACCTTGGTGATCTAGATTTTTTTTTGCTTCAATTTGGTATAGCCAAAGAGTTCCTTATGTAAGTTCATATGGATGTGTTATGCATAACCCAAACTAATTTTTGAATTAATTTATGACCACAAGTAATTGGTATTATTATGTTACCTGAAAAGACTTTCCAACCTAATTTGTTGTGTGAATTTGTTATATCAAAGCAAATATGTTGTAAATATCTTTGATTACAATTAGTTTTTGCTCATGTATAATTAATATGGTTATGCCAAAAATAAACACCACCCATGAATAAGTTAATTATTAAATCTTGTTGCTATAGATTTTTTTTTGTTCACTTTGGGATTATTGCATAAGACATGGACCTTAGATTTTCCCCATGTTAAATAACATTTACAAACTGGTCATATAAAGATTAGGAATACCACATTTTTTTTCATAATGTTCATTTTGTAATTCATTTCCTTTCTCTATGTGAGGAATAAAATTTTGATGCTTAGATGGGGATATGTTAAGATCCTTTAGCTAAATAAGGATGAATAAATTATATATATGCACATCCACATATAAATGTTTAAATGACTCAATTTTTATGTAATGTTATTTATTTTGATGGGAAAATAATCCCTCTACTAAAAATAAATTATAATTCCAAATATAAGGGTCTAAATTCTAGCTCATATGATGTAATTTTAAAATTAATAGTATAATCTTAAAGGGATTCATCATCACATTGTTTTAAATTTTGAAAATGTTCTAATGCAAGTTTTGGCACCTTATGGATATTTAAATCTATAAAGAATACATCTTTTAATTGTGTAAACATTGTTGAGGAACCTTTTGGTAGGGTATAGACCCAATTTTGATTCTCATTAGAAATTCTCATGTCAAATAATTACAACAATAGTTTGTCATCTTTTACCCATTGACCAAAATAATGTACATAGTTAATCATGTGGTCAAATGGATCCTTATGAATCAAAAAGAGAGTTAAATGTGGAAGTTAAAAATCTTGTGGATAAGGATATTCAAGTATACATTGTAGAAGAGGTTGATTGTTAAATGAAGTCACAATTGCATTAGTATTATCAAAGGCCATTTGCATTTGAAGATCCAAAATAATGGTCATCATAGAAATAATATACTCCATGAGAACAATGATGTTTTTCATAGGTGTTATCATTAGTTCAAATATACCCCCTTTTTAAATTGAGACATATTAGTATAATCTTTTTAATGTATAAAAAGTGCAATTTCATGATCACTAACTTTATGATATTTCAGTAGTGATATGGGATATTTGAATTTTAGTAATTTTGGTATATCATTTTAATATCTTTGACTGTTTGATGAATTTGGTTAATTTATTTTATAATTAGTTTGTAAATTAGTCATAATTTACTTATCTATTTGTCATAAATTTTGATAATCATATCAAGGATCATCTTGGTCATATAAAATAATTTTTGTGGTAGGATGTGTATGAAATTCTTGAGTAAATTATGTTCCTTTCTAGTGACTCATGGATTTTTTTTGAAAATCTTAAGCCTTTCTGATTTGTATTATTTTTAATGGAAACGAGGTGGGTTATACCTTGCTCATATTTTCCCAATCTTTGGCATTTATAGCCATATTTTAAAAAAATTTAAAGACCAAAATCATATGATCATCTTTTGGTAAAAGTGTATAATATATTTATATTCCCTAAGATGGATAAAATCATATCTTGAAATGGTGAGAGTACAAATCTAATCCGAGGGATGGTAGATACCACCATTTAAGGATTTGATATTTGAGGCTTTTTCACTTGGAAGAATATAAGAGTAATCAATTTTCACCACTTCCTTAATATAAATTTGGAGAGTTTAATAATCATAATCATCAAAATAATAAATATCATACAATAAAATTTTAGAACAAATTAGGTAAGGGACATCCTACATTGTAAACATCAGTAAGAATGATGTTTAGAGATTGGGTTTAGAAAATATTTAACCCTAAACTAGAGATGGAATCATTGCTTTGTGTAAATAAGGTGAAGAATATATAAAATATAATGTGAAAACAAGATATAAATTAAACTAATTGGGTGTTTTAGACAACCCATTCTAGCCAAAATTGACTTCCAACCAGATTTCAAATTGATTTTTACCAAACAATGTAAATTAGGCCTAGGAATCACTAAATGTCCCAATTCTATCCACACATCAGACATTAGTAATCCAAATTGTGTTCAAGCATCCCTATTTTATGTATTATCATGTACATAATAGCAACCTCTCAAAAATTCATCTTTAGTCAACTTACAACCTAACAATGTGATAGTTTCGCTTTTGTACCCATTAAATAGGGCACTTGAACAATTATAAAAGTGGTAAAATTCTAAGTAGAATGAATTAACTAGTTAGATTAAATTAGATGCATAAGTGGAATTTCATTGCGTAAATAGTGAAAATCAATTTTTCAAGAAGGAAATTTTAATAAAAATGAAGTCATGATGATGTCATCATCCTTAAAGTCAAGGAATTGAAAATATCTACCTAAATGCTTTAAATTTAGAAATAGAGAGCCATGCCTAATAAATGGGATCTCTATTTCAAATATTAATCACATGTCACTCCTTAACTCAACTAAGGTTAGTATAAACTCAACCATAGTTAACTCTAGCCTAACTACACTTGGGTTAGAGTTAGTTTGGAAGGATATATATATATATATATATATATATAAATCAATCACCTTACACCACCTTTCCTTGTCACCTTGGTAATGTTGAGCTCTGATTGGATTCGTAAATGGGCATGATAACACTATAACAATTTACTCTTTACATGTGTTTTTTCATGATAAATTTACACCAAGAGAACTTATTTATCAATGGTTGAGGAATTATATATGTATAAAAATGAAAAGATTAGTATAAAGGAAAAATAAGCATACTTGGACTTACCTTGGAATTGAAGCTCACGTAGCTGAGTCTGAGTATGTAAATTTGTGAATTTGTATGTGGAACATGAACCAAATCAATGTCCTACAATCAAACATGATAAAATAGTCCTTAATTAAGAGATGATCAAAAGTAAAAATACTATGCTAAAATAAAGTAATTGAGTAAACGTGAGTAAAGAGAGAGGAGAATAATGAACACATCTCATTGGGTATGTGAACTAATGAATGAACCTAGTGATAATTTGTGTGTGTGATTATACATAGTGATCATATATTTGAATATCTTGGACTAAGATAATGGCTTACTCAATTCTCATATGGGTGCCTTAAGAACTCCATCTAGTTTTGACTCCATCATTTCTCACCCCTACTCAATGGATTTTGATCTCAAATAACTTGGATAAGACTATAAGTGTGTCTAACCCTATCATGTGTGTGGATTAAGAACTCAAGTACGTAATGAATCTATCATTTCCCACCCATGAAAACTATATGCATTTGTGATTTAACTATGAAAAGTGTTGAAAGTATCTAACTAAGTAAATCTAACCATGTATGTCAACTCCATGACTATGCAAGTATATTAGGTGGCTCTGGGCCATTTACTAATGCCAAACACTGTAGATGAATTAAGGCATGAATTTGGTGACAACCTATAAAGTGATATCAAGTATATAAAATGTAGATAATAACATGGATTTTTCCATTCCATCTAATCAACCTATGTGTAGTTGAGTATGTGGAAAATATGTGCTACACACATGCCTCTAATTTAGTATCTGATTATACTAAATCTAAACTTTATATGTAATAGTTGAATCTATGTAACTAAACTAAATGTGTGAGTGATCATTCCATGTATGGTGTCCCAAAATTTGATCAATTGGTATGTATGTGATCTAGATTGAGTGTAGCTAAACAAAATCTAAACATAACTATCAAACATGTGACAATATCTATGTAAATCTATAATTTACTTAGTATACTAGTCTAAATGATCTAAACTATCCTTAAGCTGGGGCTACTAGACAACAATGTCTTGTAGTGGATAATATCACCCTATGGCACTAGTTTCCCAATATGGGTGTTAATATATTATTTCCATAAAATCTAAGTTATCTAAATTGACTTTTGAGTCTTTGTTTTTCCATATGTTTGTCCTATGTCTGATTTATAAAAATGAGCTTGTGTGTAAAAATTTATCTATGAATAGCCATGTAAGAGCCTAATATCTATACCAAACACTTGTAAATTCTTCCTCTTTTGAGATTAGTTTTTAAATATGTGCAATAAATACCCTTTATATAAGTATCTCTACAAAATGTGTTAGTCGAGGCATGTGCATGATATTCCTATATAATGTACAAACATAAGATTAGAATGTAAATGAAGCTGACCATATGTAGGTAATGTAATATGTATGTTATAATCTAGCATTTAAAAATGGTTTCAAGATATATGTAATCATTTTATATAGAATAAAATATAAGTACCTAGGGGAATGGGGCACGCTGTCCATCATGACACCCAAGTAGGAAGGGTAGATGCATGAGGTCCATCATGGCATCAAAAACTAGTGTGTGTGTGTGTGTGTGTGTGTTTTATAATCAAATACAACTTTCATGGTGTAGATGCATACATAAAATCACATGAGACACACAAAATTAGGCCAAGGGGTCATAATACAAAGGACATGGGCACATGTCACTAAATTTGATAATAAAGACATATAAGGACATGCTCAAATTTTCACATACTTAAGCAACAATCAATTTATATTTGATCCATATAGAAGGACATGTTCAACTTTCCAAATATAGAAGCAATAAAGTACACAAAAGGGACATGGGCACATGTCACTAAATTTGACAGTGAAGACATAAAAGGATATATTTAAATGTCCACATATGCAACCAATAAGCAATTTGTCTTAGAGCCACATAAAAGTACATGTTTAAATTTACACATATAAAAGAAGGAACTACAAAAAAGGGACTATTACAGTATAAATTTACACCCTTGTAGAGGGTTCCTTAGGCCCTTTCTAATTGAGATATAATTTTAGGATAACCCAAGGCTGTGGGTAACCTATGGTGGGGTTGAACCTCTACATAGGGTTGACTTCTTTTTTATGATCACCTAAACTAATTTTTATCACAAGGAAAAGAGTTAGAAAGGGGGAAAGGGTTCCTAAGAAGGTTAAAAGGTGATGCCCCAAAAAACATGGGCACTCACATGATCTTGAACCCACACTAGATCAGAATAAGACAACTATAACTCAAATAAACTCACAATATTCATAATTACATATCTACAATATCTTTAAAACACCTTAAAAGAAAGAAGAAGAAGAAGGAAAATGAACTTGGAAGATTCTCCTTCATGAATTCATCATGCACAAGCATACTAAGCACTAATCCAAGGCAAGAGATAGGCATAGAGTCAATATTATTAATTCAAGATGTATTTATTACAATATTTTGATATGGTTTAGATTTATAAAATGAACACTCTTTTGCAAGAGTCTCAATGAGTATCCTTTTTTCCCAGAAATATTAAAATTCTAAAATCCAAGAACCTCTACCATAGAAAAAAGAATGGGATCATACAGAAAGAGGGAAAAGAGAGAAGAAAGAGCATGCCATTAAAGAATAATTAATGACATACCATCTTTCAATACATTTTCCACAATCTTTTGGTATTATCAAGACTAGTCCATCATCACAAGTTAACCTACCTTAGCTCTAATAGTCTTTAAGTTATTCTCATTAGATAAGAGATCCATTAGTAGACAAGATTCAAGTTTGCATGAGTCATGATTCTTACTATGAGATAATATCCTCAAATATTTTAAACAACATTAAATGCTCCATTGCGCTACTCCAATCCTTAAATCTCTTCATTATGATCTTTTATGACATCTCCACTCGCTTCATTATGAGGGAAAGGTCATTATATCTATATACCAAATAGATCTATGCCCAATTCTATATTTTATGTCTATTTATCAAATATGGGGCCATATTGAAAGATGAAGCACCCATTCATAGTCAAATATTTTCCTTATTTCAATATCTGAACATAGGTCCTTTTCTATAGTTTGAAAACCAATCTCTTTTATTGGTTTTCTTATGGCTATTAATATTGACAAATGAAGCTCACCATGTGGTTTGATCTCATTTTGACAACAAGTTATTAATCCTTGATCTATATTAGGTATAAAGACCTATTTTATCTCCATAAAGCTCTAATGGTGACCCTTAAATATTAAAATATCTTGTTTTGTTGCAAAGTACATCATTATCTGACTCAACTCCTTCATAATTATATTCTTTGAGTCAAAAAATACTTCACCTACCTTTGTTGAAATTTTCATGTGTTCACCTTTGCTCATTGGCTATCAATTATTGACTCAGGTTATTGACCTTTTAACAAATATTTCACCATCAATCCCCTTTGGTATAATTAAGCATGTACCATTAGATATTCTCTAGGGATCCTTTTGAATCATTAACATGTTCACATGCCACAGATATTTGATGTACAATTAAATGTAATTCCTTGATCTTATTGGGACGTACCACTTAAACTCAAATGGATGATTCATAAGGCTTAAATTTGATGTCTGCATGCCTACCATTGACTTTTGTGAGCCCATAATTAACATTTATCAGGTTGTCATAGTTTAAACCCTAGTTATTTAATTTCCTCACTTTATTTTGATATCTGAACACTTGTCACTGACATTTTCAAACCCATCATTGATGCTCATGAGCCCATTAAAATTTAAACAATTATTTACCATGGCTTAGTTTTGATGTCCATGCAAATATTTCATTCTATACGCTAAAATTTGAAGACTTATATCATGAGATAGAGAACTGATCAAGACATGAAATTTATAGATAAAGATTAAGGCATGAAGAAAATTGATTCCATGTGATCCTTCAACCCTGTGAGACTTTTTGAGCATACATATAAAATGCACAAGTAACATAACCCATCCATTTCAAAATGTTGTGCTTGTGATGGTCTAGTTCTTTTTAGACTTGTACAATAATTTTTTGTCCCTTTATAAGGCTTTAATGAATTTCTAATCCTTTGTGTAACTTGATTCATGCTCTTAAATGCTTGAAACATCATGAAAACCTACTAGTCTTCTTCATTTTCCAATCCTAGACCTGTTTCAAGATCTGTTTCTTAAATATCAATAAAGAAAACTTTAGTCTTGCTTAAAGTGTTTCAAAATATTTGTGAGAAATATGTGATCTTATTATTTATTATTTGGTTACACTCCTTCCATTTATAACTCTACTCAGTTGATCACTCCATGCCAAGACCTTTAAAAACTAGTCCATTTAGGCGAATTTCTATATGTAGGCCAAAATTGACCAACATTTCTAGTGATATCTTAGGGTTACATGCCTACTATGAAAGAGACTAGTAGCCTTGAAATAATCCATTAGGCACATAGAGTGATAGTATTTCCTCTTAATTGATGTGAGACTAATAGAAGGTTGATCCTTCTTGAAACCTTCCTTTGAAGTAAAAACTAACAAAAGAAACAAACAAAAACAAAGTTTCCAAATAACTTATTAAAAAGGAAACACACAAATAAAATATAAATGTACACATGACACTTAGAGTAAATCATAGAAAACTACTCTAATATGTTACAATATCATATAATATATGTAAACTTTTCTAATAACAAGGATTTAAATGAATGCCATTGGCTAAGATGGGTAATACCTTTTCATCTAGTTAGGTAAGTTGAAAATCATTATGTTATTTTCATCCAAATATCAAATAATGGATACTCCACCAGTTATAAAACTTGGTATGGTTTCCTGGCTTGGCCTCATTTTAGCCCCATTTGAGGACTAGGTCCCCTTCCTTAAAGTCCCTTATTGTAACTCTCTTATCAAAGGCTTTCTTGGCTTGATCCTTATGTGACTCTAGTGTTTTGATTTCAAGGTCCCTAGTTTCTTAAATCTCCATGATCTTTACCATCCTTACGCTCATAGGTTCACTCTCCATCAGCTCAAATTGCTGGGCTAACTCTAATTTAGGCAGTTCAAGAGAAACAAACAATTTGGCTTCCCTTCCATATATAAGGGCATATGGAGAATTTATAATGGAATTTTTGGGAGTCACTTTGTTAGCTTATAAGTCTATCATTAGATTTGTATGCCACACTCTTTTATTCTCTTCCATGGTCCTCTTGATAATATTTATCAAGTTCTTGTTCGTAGACTCTGTCAATCCATTACCTTAGGGGTAGTAGTTGGAGGATGTGCTAAGGTAAATGCCCATCTTAAGTACCCATTTAATTATATTCATGCCAACAAATGCTAAGCCATTATCTGATATTATAGTAGTTGGGACCCCAAACCTAGTCACTATGCTCTTATAAAATTCTAACACTACTATCTCATTGGCTTATTTTAAGGTAATTCCCTCTGCCCACCTACTGAAATAGTTAGTTACACTAAGCACCCATTTATACACTACACTTGAAGGTGGATTTATCATACCTATGAACCCCATTTCATGAAGGGTTTATCTACATAGATTGGGTTAAGTGGAAGGGCAACAAATATTTATTTTCTTACAAAGAGAGAACACTTATGACATTTCTTGACCTATGCATAGGCATATTTGAATAGGTTGGGCTAGTAACCAACTCTCATTAACTTTGTTGATATTTTTCTTGGATAAAAATGGCCTCCTACATATCCATCATGAAATTGAACCTAAAGCTTTACCACTTGGTCATCATCTATGCACCTAAATAGTACTCCATTGATCTCCATTTTGAAAAGAACACCACCAACTAATGCATAATGTATGGACTAAATCTTGAAATAACTTCTTCTTTATCTATCTAATCCTTAAGGGAATTATCCTATCATCAATAAATGAGTCATATCCTAGAGATAGCTATTTTGAAGTGGAGTTACATCAGATTATGCGCTATCTTGTGTCACTAAAACAACCTCTTTTTACTCTTGAAGGTCATCCACCATATGCTCACACAAGTATTTGCCTGTTACCAGCTTCAATACTTTTATCTCTACATCATACTCCATATCCTTGGTAATCTAACATTTTATTTTCTGATTCAAATTCTTGTTGAGGAGAAAGTCCCTCACTCTAGGATGAGACACCATAAGATGAACCTTACTATTGGAGAGCACTAGTCTAAACTTATTTAAACTCTTAAAATCTATAAGAACTTAATTTTATATGAAGGTATACCTTACCTTATATCTTTATATCCATTGAATAAAAAATGCAATTGGTTTCTCAAGTCCACCATTTTTTTACATCAGCATAGTTGATATGTTGTCAATATTGGAAAAGGTGTATACTATAAAATCTTTTGAGAAATTAGAATTTATGAGCAAGGTTTCTTATTCAATGTCCTACTTGATTGCCTCAAATGTTTCCTTACCTTCATTTTACTAAGAAAACACTTGGCTCTTTTTCAACATGGTGGTCATGGGTTTGACCAAGTTTCTAAAACTAGGTATAAACCTTCTCACATAGTTTATCTTCCCAAGGAAGATCCAGATTCCTTTCTTTTGCTTGGTTATAGATAGTACTTATATAACACTTAGTATATTAGTGTCAATGGATAATCCCTCATTTGAGATAATGTGACCCTAAATTTTGCCTTCGTGGATGACAAACACACATTTCTTGGGATTTAAAGAGATCTTATACTCTCTACATCTTTCAAAGATCAACCTTAAATGATCCATGTGGTCACCAGATATTTAGGAGAAAACTATGATTTCATCCAATTAGACCAACACCATTTTATTTAGTAACTCCTGTAAATCCATATCCATAGCCCTTTGGAAAGTTAATCCAAATATGACAATCTAAAAGGCATATTCTAGTAAGCATATGTGCCCTACTTTATGGTGAAGGAAGTTTTATATTGATCTTATTCTCTCTCTAATAACTAGTTGTAACCAAAATATCCATCTAAAAGAGATAAACATTATGAATCAACAAATATCTAAAGAAGTTACTCTATGGATGGCAAATGATAGTTATCTTTCAAGTAGATCCTATTTAGATACCTAAAATCAACACATAGTTTGATTTCCCCACTCTTTTTTCACAAGAACGAAATTGGATCCCTATGAGGAGTGTTTAATGGTAAAGATGATCTTGGATTCAATCAACTTGGTCAATTCTTTCTTCATAAGCTTTTTTATTTTGTGTTTTATAGGCATGTTTTTCTACCTGATAGGATTGGCATTAGCCTCTAGCTTTATAGTGTGTTAGGAAAACTTGGAAACAAAGCCACTTATGTCAATATATTACCAAGAAAATATGTCTGCATATTCTTTACATAGTTATATGAAAGCATGCCTTTCAACTTTAGTGCTTACCCTGCCAATTTTTAGGAGCTTATCATTGAAGATAAGGACTCTTTCATAGTTCTATTCATTGGTTGACATCATTACCTTATCTTTTTGCATATGATCTCTCTCATGGAAAATACCTTCAAGGGTCATAATACCTGTATGAATCTTATTATATATGAACTTAACTATTTTCTCTTCATATTGATGTTGAAAATTTTCTTGGATCATTAAAGATAATTCTACTTCTTGCTATAAGAAATAGGTAATTTGCTTGTCATTTTCAAAGACCTACCAATGAGCTTCATTATTTGGTATTTATGATCTTACCACTACTTTTACATGTGGTTAAACCTTGGCCATTTACAAATAAATGGGGATATTAAATTGAGATCCCATAGCTACCAGCCTATCATCATGTTGATTCTAGTTTCTTGGTATGGATTAGATGCTAAAAACCTCAAAATCTTGTAGACACTATAAAACTACACACTTATATTTTTTGATAAATAGATGCCTTATGACCCATTAGATACCCCCTAAACCTTCTTAACCCTTAACCAACCACTATTAACCTAACCAAATCACTATTATCCTATTCACATAGTAATATTCAAAATTATTATTCACTATCACTATTCATGATGACATGAAAAGTGACATGGCATGTGACATGGAAAGTGACATAGAATGGGATATTAAAAGGGACATGGAAGGTGATTTGGGAGGTGATATGGTAAGTGACATGGCTTAGAAGTGAGGTGGCTTGATGTGGGACACCATACCCCACCTGGGACCCTTTCCTAAGGTGCTTAATGACCTCATTTAAGCATCACAAGGGTCCCCCCTTGAAATACATAGATATAACCCTTAAGGGTCCATCATTTTACATGTATTTTATATTCACACATGAAAGTGGCCTTAAAAATGGTATACCCACCTCTTTATTGCTTTGGAAAAGACAAAGTGCACTATATCTAGCCATTTTTGACTTTTTAACCCAAAAGGGAGACCCATGATCATGGTGGGAATCCCACCACCCTAATATTTTTACTCATTCATGTACACACATGGAAAATTGTGCCAAATTTTATGGGGCATATATTTAAGTTCTTGGATGAAGACAAGAAAGGGTGGTGAAAAGTCTTTTAGCCTTATTTATGCCCATGTGCATGATTCTCATTCAAAATTGGACTCATGTGCAAGGTGGGAGGCACACCAAACCAAATGGTAGACCCATGATCAAGGTGAGAATCCCAACACCCTAATATTTTAAATAATTCATACAACAGCATGGAAAATGGTACAATATTTTTTGGGGCATCTCTTTAAGTGATTGGATCAAGACAAGACAGGGTGGTGAAAAGTCTTGTAGCTTCATTTAGGCCCATGTGCATGATTCTCATTCAAATTTGGACTCATGTGAAAGGTGGGAGACACACCAACCCAAATGGGACACAAAATATCAAGGTGGGAAACCCACCACCCTCATATTTTGACTCATTCATGGACCACATGGGAAATAGAACCATACTTCCACTATTCCCTCTTTTGGTATGTTTCTTGATAACAAATGTTATAAATACCCCCTCTCCTTCACCCAAGGTTAAGTTGTAAGTTAGTCTTTGTATATTAACATCTTGTTTAAGGTATTTAATTGATATCATCATTTTAGAGTTCATCTACATCTTGGAGGAAAATAATTCAAAGCAATGAAGCTCTTTCAAAATTGCCACAGGATTCCTTCATCATATCATCAACCACATCAACAAGCCTCAAGATAACCTTATTTGTTTTTTTATTTGAATTATTTACTTAATTACTTCCTTTTATTACATTTACCTCTAAATCTTAATCTACTTTCCATCTTAATCCATTTACCTCCTTTACCAATTTTGCCATTGTAATTCCATTTACCTCCTTTGCCCTCTTTTCACCTTTACCACCTTCACCCTCTTTGCCCCCTCATCCTTTTTCTACCCTATTTAATTATTGTTTTATATTTTTAAACCATTCATCCCTCTCATTTTATTATCTCCATAAACCCCAACCAAACCATTATTTTGACTCTTATCAGACTACCAAACCCAAAACAACAACCTTGCCTTAACCAATTTTTAACAATAGTATAATCAAACTAGTTGCTTGATTTTGGTTAACTTAGCAAAGCATCTAATTTTTTAAATTAATTTGATATCATTTTTTATATTTTATTTCAATTTTACAGTCATTTATGGAAAATATAATTATTTTATCATTTCCACTTAAATGTTTTAAAGAAGGTGGATTGACAGCCTCTTAGAAAGCTTTCACTTCTAGGATCTAGTTCATGCTAGGCAATCCACCCATCCACTTGTCTAATAAAAAAATTTATTTTAGTTTTTTCTTATTTATAGGTCATCCTCCTAAGATAAAGAGGATATTTAAATAATAATTTAGATCCAACATGAACACATTCAACAAGTATTTTTCCACACCCTTCTTAACTAGTTTCTTCTTTTCACACTTAAGAAAAATTAAAAATTAGACAGAAACATTTTGGCATGCCTAGTGGGACCGTTGAATTTTCTTGGGTTATTATATGTTTTAATAAATTTATAATTTCATTAGTGAAAATAATTTAGTTTAATTATTAGAGAATTAAGCTTCTTTATTTACAAAAATAAAAAGAAAAAATAAATTAGTTGCATTTTTTAGAAAATTTAATTTTATTGCATTTCTAAAAATAAAGAAAAGAGCATTCATCCTAGGATTAGAATTACATTTTCATGTTGAATTTAGGTGAATTTTAGTTTTTCTTGTCTTCATTCAAATAAATCATTTTTTTAATATTATTTAAAATTGAGTGCATCCATTGACTTCTTGCTTGATTTTAGATCACCTACTTTAATTTAAAGCATTATGAATTAGTCATAGTTCACAAATGTTACATAAACCAAACTAGTCACACAATAAAACATCAAAACACACTTGAGAAAAGGCTCAAATAAGATTCTATCACCTAGTATATCACCTTACCTTTTTCCATTTATCTTATTTATATTTAATCACCTTGTAAATAACTACCTTAGTTCTCTAGCTGAGTATAAACTCTAGAAATTGGTACATATTGGCTAAGCACCCGCACTAGCTATAGGATTGTGACATGAGGGGAGAATGCTCTAAGTACTAGGACACATACTTAGACTAATATACACTTCTATTGAGTGCCTAAACATAATCTGAAACCAAACATAGACTACCTTTCTTAGGACCTATTCAAGACAATTTCTTGTTCACACTTTTCTAAGGCATAAATAAAAAGAGAGATTAAAAATAATCCTTAGATTTAACAAACTCTTAGTGAATGTATTGTTTTCCTTGAGTCTTTTTTTTGTTTATCTTTATTTGAGGTGTGATAATGTATCACCATTTTCTTATTTTATCATATGGTTCTCACTCACCAATAGAAATAAGACCTTGAGGAACAAAACCTACCACCAAATCAACCATCACCAACTTTCACCTCTTCATCCATAGAACACATTTTTAAACCCATAGACTCCCCTCACTCTCCAAAGAGTCCTACTCTAGTAGTTCTAGGAGATACATATTATTGTTCTTTCTTAAACAATAATCATGTAGCTTTACAACACTACCTAAAACCACGTCTTACCAAATCTTGGTTTTGACCTCACATGTAGATCCACCTTATGTCATGCCTATCCAAATCATGTGGAGTAATTCCATAACCATGGGAACCACTCAGCCTTTAGTTTCCCAAACCTTATCATCAACTAACAAGTCCCTTGAAACTAGCCCACCAACCTAAACTACCACTACCCTTATACCTCTTACTAACCACACCCCTATAATAGGAGTGTCTACCTCTATAACTACCCATCTTCCTCTATTTACCTCTAATCCATCAAACACTACTCACTTCCAAGCCTTGTGGTCTCCATACCATTCATGTTACCACTAATCAACATAAGAGTCACCACCCTTCCATCGACCACTAACCTAACAACCACTCTAACCCAACATGCAACCTTTAGCTATCTTCATAACCCACAAGGGCATATGCTTGATATCTAACCACATATCTATACCTAGCCATTAACATATAAATACTAATACATATCTTCCATCCAAACTCCAAAGACCATATACCACTATGTGGAGTCATCTCAACCATCTACTAACTAATCATATATTGCCCAACCTAAAAAAAACATAGCATATAACTACACATCCCAATAAACTCAAGAAGAATTCATGAAGTTGATCATGGATAAGATTAATACCTTTGAGTCATCCACCTATAGAGCTTATAATCTCTTATCCTATGATCAAATTTTTTATGTGCCTATTTAACCTTTGGTCCCCATCAAACCTTATCTGAACCTATATAAACTTCCAAAACTTACCAACTTTAATAGTAAATAAGACCCTCAATAAAATTTAAGAGCATTTCAGCATTCATGCTACTTGATTGACCATGATGATGCTCTTCTCCTCCTTACATTTATTATGTCATTATCCAGACTAGCATTGGATTGGTATAGTGCCATACCCAAAAATTCCATCCTCTCTTTCACTGAATTAACTAAAAACTTCTTGGATCACTTTTTGATCACTATATCCAAGAATTTTATATTACTGACCTCTACTCCATTCAAAAATTCAAAGATGAATCTATTTCCAATTTTGTGTCTCATTGAAGGGCCTAATCAAGTGACTTTCCTTTTCATTGCCTCAACTCAAGATTATAGATCTCTATGCTTGGGCATGTGAAAAACATATTTCATCCACATTATGTGTCCAAAGCTTTTTAACCTTTGATGAATCTTTTACCATGTCTTATGAACTAGAGAACAGAGCCATTGATGAAGGAAGGTTAAAGTTAAAGAGAAAGAATGTAACTTACAAACCCAATGATCCTTTTTATTCCAAATAAAACAACCAAACCAATCCCCAAACTAAAAATAAATCAACCACCAACATCATTGTCCTCAAATCCACACCACAACCATCTACCAACCAATAAAACCCAAGGAAAAAAACCTTTGAATCCTCTAATTATTCAAACCAAAACCAAAGGAACCAAACTTGGAATAATCATAAGTAATTAACTCCACTTAGGGATCCCTATGCTTCTATTTTATAAAAGTTACTAAAATCCAATATCATCCAACTTATACCAATTAAACCACCCCAATAATTTGATGCTTTTCACCCCATACCGAGTTGGTATAATGAGAATGACCATTGCACCTTTCACCGAGTCATAGGACATGACATTAATAGATGAAACACCTTCAAATACCTTATCTAATCTCTCATTAACAATGGGGAGCTTACATTAGACAATTAAAATACACCATTGAACTAAGCCCTTGACATATTCTATAAGCCTTCTGCTAATCATGCTCCTTCTAGCCCTTATCATGATAATAAACTAGAACTATCCCATGAGGCACATACTATTAATGTGGTTACTAATGAACCCATTGTTGAAGAAAACATCACCTCAATTGCCTCTTTCCCCATCCCCCTAATATAAGGGGATAAATTATCTCATATTCCTTTAAACACCCAAACAAAGGGAGCCACCATACCCACACCTCCATTAGAGGATACCACGCCTACCTCTCCTATTATATAACCATCCAATCCCTCTTTGGAAGCTAGCTCACAAGATAAGATAACTTCATCCACCTAACCTTTGATCTTGGAACCTTTTCTTGAAAATCTAGACAAAGGTAAAGGAACCATTCCTTCTCCTCCACCTAAGGTCTTAACCATTAAACATAAGACCCAAGTAACCAAACCCCATTCAAAATTAGCAACCAAAATAACCAAAGAGGTAATACCACCAAAAGGACTAAAACCTTGAATTTTACCTCCCTCAAACTTGCCCTCCATCTTGGTCCTCATCCCTCTACCTTGACCATGATGCCCATTATTTTTACCAAAACCCCACCACCTTTATTGGTCACATCTTCATACTTGCTTTCTAAGACACCTCACCTCACTACACTAATGATGCTTAAGTTACCTATCTTCTCATCCTCTACCTATAGTTCATCAACCATCTTTCCTAAACCAAAACCATCAAAGCATACCACCTTACCTAAGACACCTATCACCAAAACCATGTCCAAACATCCTTCTAAATGAACACTCAAAGAAAAAACCACTATATTTTTATTGCTTTCAGCTAGGTCTTTTTCAACCATTCTATAATGGTTGTTGTGAACCTATTCTTTAGCCTTACCACCCCTAAAACCTTTTGACCCTCCACATCTTAAACTATCATGGTTTAATGATAATTTGATTTGTCTATATCATAGGACACCTATCCATGACACGAATAACTATAAATCTCTCCAAACTCTTATCCATCAAATTTATGATGAGTATGATCTATTAATAAATGAATCTCCTATGACACTCTTAATAACACAAATAAAAACCATACCAACCCAACACTTACCCACTCCTCCACCTTCACCTAAGAATAAAGATGAGTTAGACAACTCCATTACCTCAACTTCTCCTATTATCCATATAATCAATGTGGTCACAAGATCACAATAGAAGGATAAAGGGAATTATAAGGTGTCCATTCCTTGAACTTATCCTTCCCAAAATCCTAAGCCAATGATACCCAACCATATCAATCATAAAAAAAACCAAGGTGTCCATCTTAGGTACCTCTGAATCTAACCCTCCATACCCTAACCCCTATGCAATATCTATCTAGAAATCTATCCTCCAGCATCTTCATCAAACTCCAATAAAAATGAGCTTGTATGAGTTAGTCTCTACCTCTCCCCATGACTAACAAATACTTATAGAAGCCTTAAAATCCATTGAGGTCCAATCCAATGAACCTCAACCTCTAGTCACCTTGTTAGTGCCCTTTGAACATCCAACCTTGTCACCTTCAAAAATTTAGAGATACCTTATATTCATCTAGAGGATCTCAATCCCCCCTCTTCATTACAAAATACATTAATAAAACTTTCATCAAATGGGTGATGATTGATGGAGGATCTAGCATCAATATTATCTCCTCCCACACCTATGACCAACTACACTTACCAAGCACAATGGTCCTTCATTCTTTTAATGATACCATGGCTACTACCTTGGGCATAGTTGTCCTCCATATATGTGTAGGCATTGTAATATTCTTGAAATTTTTTATGTTTTTGAAGGATAATTCTAATACAATGTTTTACTTAGGTTCCCTTGTAATTGTTCCATTAGTTGTGTCCATTCCACCTTACATTGATGTGTTAAATTTGAGCATGAAGGGTAAGTTATGACTATCTAGGATAACCCTAGTCCTTTCACATCTTAAAATATGACAAATTAGCCTAAATATGTCATTATTCCTCCTTCCAATTCATAACCATCTGATAATGATGCAACCCCACCAACCAAAACCCATGACACTTCCACACCAAATGTTGATGAAGCTTCTACTAGTTTGTCTATCCCTTCTTCCCATATTACTATAGAGAACCCCATGGCAACCACATTTCAATGTCTTTCCCTCAAGGAATATAGAGTCTTAGCCCTAGATGCCTTCTCTACTCCCAAAGAGTATGGGAATCTCAAACATGATGCTTCCTACAACCCTAACATTAGAACCATCATCCCCTTTAGGCTCCCTAACCATCAACAAATTTCATTTATGGGGGACTTAATTGACCACTTCTATCCCTTATCACTACTTCATCTATACAACCATTTACCTGTAACTTTTCTCATCTTAACAAACTAGAGTTTTCTAAGTTGTATATTCATAGATATGCTTGGAAAGGATTTGGTCTTGGTCACTATGAACAATGGCCTCATGATTTATCCAATATTAAAACTTTACAATCTCATGAGTCATTTGGCCTTGTATATGAACGACCCGAAGAATCCACCAATTCACCCAAATCCATTACCACCATGGAGGAAGATACCCCATCCCTATTAACCCAACCAATTTCCCCACCTAAAGATCTTAACATCATCCCACCTATTTTTTTAATAGTCAATACCATTAGTTTGGGCCCTCTAATTTACCAAAAAGGTGGCCAAACCAAAGTCCTTCCACTCATACACCCTGAAATAGTATAGAACTATTATCCTATTATCAACACCATCCAACATCAAGATGATGATTCTATTCTTACCTAATTTAGTGTGGGGGATTATTCTATTCAAAAATCCCTTCCTCTAGAGGAGTTTACCATGTCAAGTTAATCAACCATGGATATTAGCTTGGGTAATCTAGATAATCCTCACCTTGTCAAATTAGGCCAATCATTGAATACTGAAGAACTTCAAGACTTCTTATCTTTCATCCAAGACCACAACATAGCATTTGATTGGTGTTATAGTGATATGCCTAAGATTGTCCCCACCATTTCTACCCATAACGTAGTCACTCATCATGATGCCAAGCTAGTTAAATAGAAACTTAGACACATGCATCCTCTCATATCCCTTCTCATCAAAGAAATTTAACATCTCCTATCTGTAAATTTTATTCAACCCATTAACTACCCCTAATTGGTCTCAAATATCATACCTATCACCAAAGTCATTAGGGGTTAATCCATTTATGTGGACTTTCATGACCTTAACCTCAGCTACCTCAAGGATGGTTTTGTTTTACCTATCATTGACTAGCTTATTGATCTTATATCCATCCTTAAGATGTTATTTCTCATGGATGAGTTTTTGGGTTATAATCAGATCTTGATTTCTCCTGATGATTAGCACAAAACTATCTTGACCACCCCTTGGGGAACTTTTTGCTATAGATTCATGCCTTTCAGGTTAAATAATGCTAGGGAAACCTACCAACATGACATGACTTATATCTTCTATGATATAATCTATACAATTTTAGAAGAATATGTGGATTACCTTCTTGAGAAATCCAAAATCTAAAAAGATCACTTGATTATTCTTATGATCATATTTGAACACCTCATCCATTATCATGTTCTCCTTATACCAAGAAATGCATTTTTTGGGTACTTTAAGGAAAGCTTCTTAGATTTATCATCTCTCTTCATGAAATCAAAATATACCATACTAAAGTTATAGAATTTTTTTAAATTCCTCCTCCAACCAACCTTAAGCATATCCATAGCCTACAAGAAAAACATTAATCCATTCACCATTTCATTTTACAACTTTTAGACCAGTGCCAACCTTTTCATCACCTTTTGAATAAGGATGTCTCTTTAAATAGAATAAAATTTATCAAAAGGCACTTGATTCAATAAAATAGTAACTTTATTCACCACCTATCCTTACCCCTATTAAGGATTACCACCCCTTTTACATGTATATCTATGCCACTGACCATTCCCTAGGGGCAATGTTGGCTCACCGAGATCAACAATATAATGAGAAAGTTCTATACTACATTATCTACATTGTTGTATGATATGAAACTTGATATACACATACCAAGGAACTCTTTTGAGCATTCAGCTTCATGGCTAGCAAACTCTACCACTACCTTTTTAAAAACAAAAATTGTCATAACTAATACCAACCTGCTTAAGTAAATGCACTCTAAACCATACCAAAATCAGTGTATGGCTAAGTGACTCATTCTCATAGATAAATTATACCTTGAATTACTCAAATAAAATTTGATTAAAGGGTAGGTCATTGTTAACCAATTGGTTGAATCTCCTTTACCAAACAACTAACCACCTCCTCTTGCCTTTTTGGATGAGTCTATCATGACTCTTTTTTAAGAAGATGGTATAACCTACTAAATGATCATGTTGTTTGATGGCTCAAAATGCCAAAAAGGAGGGGGTGATAGAGTTATTATCATTCCTCTTGATGGTAAACCCCTTATTCTCTCCTTCAAACTTGACTTTGAATGCACCAATAATATACCTAAGTATGAATCCCTAGTGATAGGTCTCTGAACTACTCTAACCTTGGGAATTAAGATAATCCATGACTTTGGTGATTTATAACTTGTGGTAAACTAGGTAAATAGATCATAGAAATTCAAGGATGATGTATTTAAAAATATAAACTTTTAGTTAACAAAATCTTAACGTCATTCAGATATTACCTAGTCTAATTCATTCCTTAATCTACACATAAATTCACATATATAATGGCCTATCTTACTTCCCATATCCCTTCTCAAAATTCCAATTCAAAAATATTTCTCACCATTCATCATTTTACCACACCATCTTATATCTAATCTGATCTCCCTACCATTTGTAATGTGGAGGAATCCCCATCCAACATTTGCTATGACCAAACTTTCAACTACTTCAACCTAGGTATCATTCCTCCCAACCTCTCTAGGAATTCCCCTAGAAACTTTATTTAGAGTACATATCATTACACCATACTATTAGGAATCCTTTACAAATGTGTTTTTGATGGTCTCCTTCTTCATTGCCTATGTAGTAATGAAGTTTCCCACGCCATCAGAGAAACACATGATGGGATATATGGGAGACACTTTAGTAGTCTAGAAATCAATAAATGTATCCTTCACCTCAATTACTATTGAGCCACCATCAACTAATACTATTTTTATTATGAAAAAAAGTGTGTTAAATGTCAACAACATGTTAATTTTCATCATGTACCAACTAATAGCCTACAAGTATTTAAATAACTTTGGCCTTTCTCAAAATGGGGGCTGGATAATTGGGGAAATCAACCCCCATTCTTCATAGTGGCATAGCTCCATCATCACAACCAATAAACACTTCACAAAATTGGTGGAAGCTATTCCTCTCATCTCAATCAAAGTGGAGAATATTGTCAACTTTATCAACCATCATATCATCTACAACTTTGGTGTTTCTCATAAGATCATCACCGATAATGGAAAATACTTAAAAAATAAGTAAGACCAAGGTTTATGTGATGCATTTGGCATCAATTTAATATTTTCCTCACCTTACCAACCACAAGCAAAGAGACAAGTGAAATCCTTTAATAAAATCCTTAACAAAATACTAACTAAATTTGTCAGTACTTCAAGTTGGGATTAGCACTTGCACATCGCATTCACCTTATGGACCAATCATACTAGCATTAAAACCTATATAGGTGTTACTCCCTTCTCTCTAGTCTTCACAGTAGAGGCATTCTTGCCTCTTGAAGTCCAAATTCCCTCTCTTTTCATATCTTTACAAGATCTTATTTCTAAAGAAGATTATCATCAACACTCTTTAGCTTAGTTTGAGCTACTTGATGAGCATAGTTTGACATCCCTTACCCACTTTCATACCTATAAAAATAATATTAAACATGATTATAACAAGCATCTCAAATAACATAACTTCAATATGGGAGACCTCATCCTAAAAGAAAACCAACACATGACCAACATGGAGAAGAGTAAATGAGGTAAGTTTGATTTCAATTGGCTTGGACCCTACATAATTACCCATAAGTATGGATCAAGACATTATCATTTGTCATTTATCAAAGGCAAACCAGATTATGAGCTTCAAAATGCTTCACATCTATGTCCATTTTTTTTGATAAATAAGGATCAATATCACTCCTTTTGTCTAACTTAAGCTCATCCCGTGATTATGATATTTTAACCTTTACCCATCTTTCTCCTCTCCTTTTGAGGGCAATTGATTACAACATAGAACCATGTGATTAACTATCATAGTCATAGCCTAATCCTAAATTTATGCGCCATATCTCTACCCATAGCATGGTTCTTGTGGATACTTTTCATCTTTAACAAGATGCAATCTCATGGTCATTTTCTCTCAAAAACCACACATTTTCATATCAATAACCTTCTTGTGTTAAAATTTTTCCTTCATAAACGTAAACCTTTGAACCTAATTAGACTTGCACATGTGTAAAAATATTACATCTAGAAACAATTTGGATACCAAAATGCTACTTGGGTAAATATCTTAAGCATTGTAGACTTTTCCCTCAAAGGATAACTACCCAAAAACAAAATAAAAATTGCCAAATATTGTGTAGACTACTCCCTTAAAGGACAACTATCAAGAGCATTAAACAAATCCAATAAGCTTAGACCACTCCCTTAAAGGATGGATACGTTAACTTTTTCAAAATAAAAGAAAAATCTTAGAAGCTTCTTGTATCGATCAGTTTCCCATATACATCAATAAAGCAAAAGACCCACTACCACAACAAAATATAAAGCCACAATCGGCTCTAAAGTAACATAATAAGTTAGAAGCTACAATCATATTTCACATATAGACTTCTTACATTGATCAATCTATATCTATCATATGACATGGACTTATCTATTACCATTCTTAGGCCACTTATAGAAGGGGAAAACTAATTTACATGAGGTTATCATACATATCACCCATCTTCCCTTTAGACAATCTATAAATCAAGGGATTTAGAGCTTACTTGACACCCTATGATCAAGAAACATTTTTTTATCAACTAATGACCACTCATGCATAGTGTCTGAAGGTCTTATATTAATTAATCCAATCCCACTTTGGGTCTATTTTAAATACTCATCAAAAATAAAGAATTGCACTCTATTCTTATCTTATTGTGTCTGGTTGATGTTTTCATCATGACTCTTACCATCCAGTGTTACAACAAAAATAATAATTCTTTTGATATTAAGAAAGATTAAAAAAACCATAACCATACTAATCATAACCATAACCATAACATTTATAAGTATCCACATGACCTTAATCATGATAAAATTTGAACAGAGACATCCAACACACTTTGTACATGTTTACAAAAAACTATGAAATATTTTACTTAAGGTATGAGGAGTCACATGCCACATACAAATTTATTAGGCTATCCAAACTTCAACTAAGGCCCCTACATGAATTATTTTATTAATTAAGCACCAAGTTGATTTTATAGTGACTCTATATTTTTGTTCAGGCATCCTTCTACTTGATTACTCCCTGAACTAACATTCCTTATCTTGATAGTTGCTAAAGGGTGTCATCTATCCTCATCTTCTAAATTAACCCCCATAAGATGAGAATGATATTCCACTTTGTGTATTTCACCCTGATCACCTATCACAACCATTACATCCCTCTACACTAGTTGCTCTTCTTGCATAGGTACCGCTAGTTATTGCCTCAATGCACATCCCCTTGAATAGTGATGGTTCCCTCTATAGATAGGTTGATGGTCATTTTCTCTAGCTCTGCATCTTATATAGTGAAATTATTGTCTTCTTCATTGCTATAGAGGTAAGAATCTATGTTCAATCTTGGGTTATGGGTACCTTTCCTCTTGTTGTTGATATAATATTACTTCCATTATTGCCATTATATGTTGTAGTATCTGATAGATCTTCACATTCACCATATTGACTATTTTGGGTCATGGGGGTTACTGATTATCTCCACCATTATTTCCATTATTTATCATATTCAACCTTTTGTAGTTCTATACAATCTTTATAACCTACAAAACCAAATAACTTAGTGATAGACACTCATATTTATCATGATTCTTTAAATAGAATACCTGACCATTATTCCTTGCCATCATGATTCTCCATTCCACCAATGGGGAAGGTCATATGATGTCATTTATTCCTTTAAATATTCTTCCCACTTTAAATTATTGTGTCTACTTACCTTTTTGTATGGACACATCACCCTCAATCTAATTGGTCATCTTGATAAAGCCATTATGCACCATCTTGATATCTTTTTGTTTCCCTTATCATCCAATCACATGCAATGTCTTTCCTTACATTGTCATCTTGAAACTATTATGGGTATCATGGTCATTTGCATCATTATCACCTTTATCTTGGTTGATGTAAATTTCCTTCCAACCATGGGTTGTTATAATGATCATGCCTTCAAAACTACCACTATTACTAGTGGTGGTAACTCCTAGATACTTGCCATTATAAAAGTTCCCCATCTGATTTAACTATATAAACAATATCCTAGACCACATAGCTCCCTTATACTAGGGAATATTTTAAGTGGAACCCCAAGTCATCAATTCTAAGGAACTAGGGTAGAGGATGTAGACATGGTTACCTTGCATGTAGCCTACCCATGAAGGTCTTGGGTTAGGCACAGTCTATCCTCTATCATTCACCATGCTACCAGTTTGATAACTAATAGAATATACTTAGTCATCAAAGAAATTATCTATAGGATGTCACTTCCCTACTACCCTTAAAAATTATCTGATAGTGACGATGACATTTCACCAACATGACTATGTAGATCCTGATAGATACCCACCTCCTAAAACTTAGCTTGTAGTGATAGATGCTAGCATTGTACTTATACCCTCACACAATTTTAGAAGGTGAAACCACGAACCTCTTCTTTGTATTATCTCCATTGAATGTTATTTTTTATTATTATCATTATGTTCCCTTATAATTTATCCAATCTTGCCCATCCGTGTCTCTCATCTTACTAAATGTGCGATCATTATGGTAACTATTGACCAATCTACACCATGCACCTTCACTATCACCTTCACCAAACCCAAAACCTCTATTTTACAAAACTTTCTCCATCAACACAAACCAACCCATGTCGTTCATTAAATTGGGATAGCCAAATTGAGCACCATTTTCCAACCCTATTTGAATTACGTTGGCCTGATGTCCATCGACTATGTAGGTGTTGTTTGACTTCTAAGGGTAATTCAACCACTAAAAACTAATTACCCTTCCCTTTTCCTTCTCATTAGCTTCCATTGATAACAATTCCCTCTTTCCTAAGACATCCTATGTCAAGGAAGCTTTGGATTCTTCATAGCATCCTTGTAATTTAACATCATCTAATAATTACTCTTCATTTATCCCCCATTACTGTGATAACTACATTGGTTTGAGGTTTTTTTGGACTATATAGGCAGTGCTCATTTGCTAAGGCTAGATTAGTCACATCCTTTACTTTCTTTTCCATTCTCACCTAATATCTTTTCCTCCACCCCTCTACCTATCTCCTCACTAGCTCCCTCCCATCAGTTTGTCAATCTCTTTTAACCAATTTTATATCTTGTCAATCTATTTTAACACAAGGATTGACAACATTCCTTATTGGCCCCTCTTATCTCCCATGAATCCACCAGCTACTTTGCTTTGTTGGCCTCTCCAGCACCTTTCCTTGTGTATGCTTCATAGCTTTCTTCCCCACCCAATTCTTGTAGTTTTTACCTCTCCACTTCTTACCAACCTGACCCCCTATCTCCTTTGTCTTCTTTTGCCATACTCATCATTTCCCCTTGTCCTTGGAAATTTATCACACCCTCTTCATCACTCTCATTTCCTCACCAATTCCACATCATACTATGCATCTTGCAAGCCTTCTATTTCTTCTATTGTTGTAATTTTTCTTTATGTGTACCACCATTATCTATCATTTCACCATTCTTCCCACCTTTCCTATTATCCATTCTTCTTGTTTGATTTATTTTCATCCTTTCATTCCTTTTATCTTCTTTTTTTCCTCCACAACTAGTTTCTACCTGGGTATTTATCCTTTGAGAAACCTTCCATAATTTCCCCTTTTCTTCTTATTAGTTCTTTCTTGTTGCCTTTCACATTCCCCTTTTCCTCTTTCCATCTTAGTTACATCTATGTGAGTATCCATGCTTTATATCCATACTTCAATTCACCCATTTTATTCTTATCATCCCTGATCTTCATCTTTATCTCATTCCATTTCATTATTATCTACCATCCTCTCCCTTTTCTCCATTTCATTTCATTTTTCTCATCTTGAGGATACTCCTTATTTTTCCTAACCTTTTTTTCCCCCTCTTATATGTCCATTCCTGGATCCTTCCATCCTTCTCCACCTTCATATTTATATGCAACCTCATTATTTTCTTCACCTATCTCTTCATCCATCTCTTGGTCTTCCTTCATCTCATCCCTTATTGGATCCCTTTTATTTTCTCTCATTTAACCTCCACCTCTTTAGAGTGTGGTCACTAGTTGTACCACTTATGCGTACATCTCCTTATCTACTTCATCATGTCCTCCATTCCCTTGCTTTAATGCACAAAATGTGGTTATTTTTGTTACTTCAAGTACATCCATTTCTTCCTTTAATGCTTTTGTATTTTGAGCATAGATCTTATTTTTTGTCCCTCTCTAGCTACCCCCTTCACCCTACCTATCACCTTTTTCCCTTTTAAACCCTCTACCCATTTTGAGCTTATATGATCACAACATATAACATGTTATGGCCACAAATGTCTTCTATTTGATTTTGGTTTACTATGAGATATATATTGATCATATGACTCTATAACACAATCAACCATGCTACTATCTCATATGACCCATAAGCGATCATGAGCACCACTAGCTATTAGGATAAAAAACTCCCCATCTCTAGTCTTGCCTATTTTAAGCCCCTTTTTGGGAGATGTTAGAATAAAAACTAAGCCCACCTTCAAATGGAAGATTTTGGGTACTCACATGTGGCTAGTAGCAATACCCTATCATGTGACCTACCTCCCAATCAATAGTTTACCTTGATTCTCCCTACCTAGCCTACATCTTACCATACATTGTAATATCCATAATCTTTAATTGAACTCCACCTAGTAACCTATTATAGGAGTCCCCTCTTCCACCTAACTATTTTCCTCCTTAGTCTTTTTTAGACCTATTTCTCCCATCTTCCTTTTCAACTCCCCAATCTGTCTATCTTCATATATTATTTTTCTAATTTCCCTCTCAATTTTACATATATACCATTTATTTTCCTTCCTATTTCAATGTAATCCCTCATTTAATTAATATTATTTTTATTCACCTAACTCCATATTCCAAAACCCCTTAGATTCTTTCTCTAAATTACCTCAAAATTTAATGCTTAATTATTTTGGGTCCCAACTAGCTCTAAGGTCAAGGGTTTGAATCTTCATCACTTCTCATTTATCCACTCTACTATTTTTCTTCCCTAAATAATTAAATAATACCCTTTCATAGCCTATTAATGACATTGTTGTGGAGTGTGCACAATGTCAGCTTATTTGGATTGTGATGAAAGAACCTGTCGGGTCACTGTGGAAATTTGAGTAGTGACATATTTTCTAAAGCCTAATAAAGCATATTTTTCATTTTTTTAACAAATGGTGACAAAAATTTCACACTTGAACCTACTTATCCATGGTTATAGATTCCTTTTACATAGTTTAAGCAATCATCTAGTTTCCTCCTAGGTAATCTCATCTATCATTTCTACCAAACCAATCAGCAAACTTTTTGACAGCCATCTTTTCCACCCTTTAGAGCTTCCCTTTATCCAACATCCTTCAATCAGACTTAACTACATGATATTTCAAATGTGAGCAACCAAGTTAACCAACACTCCCCACCTCAAAATAACTACATTAGGCCTAAAGTTCATTTTAGACATTATGTCCATGGAACTATGTAGGCAACATCCACTTGCCTAATGCATATGGAGTCCACTCAACCACCCCATTCCAACCAACCAACCCACTTTTCCATGTTTACCTTGATGTTGGCCATTTTTGACCTAACCTCTTTGCATGTTTTGTTATGACCTTACCTTAGTCTTTTTAACTACACTAACTATGCTTATCATGTTGCAATTTTTACACCCCACCTCATGTGTAGCCAAATCATTTTATTTTTCTATAGGATCACTTTATACCTTGGATACCTATGAACAACACCAACATTTTCTAGATGACTCGATAGACTTAATCTAATCAACTATGACTAACATTGTGGACTAGTTACCCTATCATATGTCTATCTAGAACCTAACCTTATTTTTATCAACATTGGCCACTTTAGTCTTTATGAAATCTTGAATATCATGCTTAGTCATATTTTATAAACCCATTGGCATTTCACATGCCAAACTACCTTGTGTCACCACCAAGTGCCTCCCCACCAACTACTTATTAAACCTACACTTAATTTTTCCTTTCCTAATCAACTCTGAGTTTGAGGGGGAACACCTCCTCCCATATTTAGGGTACATTGACCTTTAACCAAGTGATTCATTATTGTTTTATATCTTGTTAATCCAAAGTTGCATAACAAAAATGGGCAAAATATAACACTAAAAAACTACACACTTATAGTTTTTGATGACTAAATGCCTTAGGACCCCCAAAATACCCCTTAAACATTCTCAACCCTTAACCAACCACTTAACCTAACCAAATCACTATTCTCCTATTTACATAGTATTATTCAAAAATACTATTTAAAAGTAGTATTCACTATCATTATTCAATGTGGGACCCACTATCACTATTCATGATGACATGGTATGTGACATGAAAAGTGATTAAGGAGGTGATATGGTAGTGACATGGATTAGAAGTGAGGTGTCTTGATGTGGGACATCATACCCCACTTGGGACCCTTTCCCAAGGTGCTTAATGACCTTATTTAAGCATCATAAGGGTCCCCCCATTGAAATATGGTAATTTCCCCTTAAGGGGACATCACTCAACATGTATTTTATCTTCACACATGAAAGTGGCCTTCAAAATGTGATACCCACCTCTTTATTTCTTTGGAAAAGAGAAAGGGCACTATATCTACCCATTTTTGACTTTTTAACCCAAATGGGAAACCCATGATCAGGGTGGGAGTCCTACCACCCTCATATTTTTTCTCATTGATGAATCCACATAGAAAATCAATCCGTATATTTTAGGTAATCCATTTAAGTGCTTGGATGAAGACAATAAATGGTGTTGAAAAGTATTTTAGCCTCATTTATTCCCATTCAAAAGTGGACTCATGTGCAAGGTGGAAGACACACCAACCCAAAGAGGATATCCATGATCAAGGTGGGACATCCACCACCCTCATATTTTTACTAATTCATGTAGCCATATGGAAAATGGCACAATATTTTTTGGGTCATCCCTTTAAGTTCTTGGATGAAAATAAGAAAGAGTGGTGAAAATTCATTTAGCCTCATTTAGGCTGATGTGCATCATTCCTATTAAAAATTAGACTCATGTGTAAAGTGGGAGACACACAAAACCAAATGGGAGACACATGATAAAGGTGGTAATCCCACAACCTTAATCTTTTAACTCATTCATGTACCACATGGGAAATGGTGCCATACTTCTATTCCCTTGTTTGCATAGTTTTTTATAACAAATGCTATAAATACCCCACTCTCCTTCACCCAAGGTTAAGTTTAAAGTTTTTATTTGGTTATTAACATATTTTTTTCGGTATTTTAAGGAAGTAATAATTTTGGAGGTTATCCATATATTAGAGAAAAATAATTCAAAGAAATGAAGCTTTACCAAAATTACCATGGGATTCCTTCATCACATCATCAACAACATCAACCACATCAACAAGCCTCAAGGTAACATTATTTAGTTTTTTTTGTTTCAGTTATTTAATTAATTCCTTAATTTTATTACCTTTACCTATACCCATTAATCCACTTTCCATCTTAATCCATTGACCTCCTTTACCACCTTTTCCATTGTAATTCTATTTACCTCCTTTGCCCTCTTTACACCTTTACCACCTTCACCCTTTTTGCCCCCTCATACTTTTACTACCCTAGTTAATTTTTGTTTTATATTTTTTAAAAATACATCCTTCTAATTTTATTATCTCAATCAACCTGAACCAAACCCTTATTTTTACGCTTATCAAATTACCAAACCCAAAACCGCAACCTTGCCTTAACTAATTTTCAGCTTTATTATAATCAAACTAGTTGCTTCATTTTGGTTAACTTAGCAAAGCACCTAATTTTTTAGATTAATTTTATGTTTTTTTTTGTATTTTATTTAAGTTTTATATTAATTTAGGTAAAATATATTTATTTTATAATTTCAAGTTAAGTGTTTTAAATAAGGTGGATTGACAGCTTCCTAAGAAGCTTTCACTTCTAGGATTTAGCTCATACTAAGCGATCCACCCTTTTACTTATCTAATAAACAAGTTCATTTTAGTGATTTATTATTTTTAGGTCATCTTCCTAAGCCAAATAGGATATCTCTATAATTACTTAGATTAAATTCATGCATATTCAATAAGTATTCTTCCACACACTTAACTAGTTTCTTCTTCTCACACTTAAGAAAAAGCAAAAATTAGATAGAAACAAATCCTAAATTAGGTCCCATACTCTATGTTTTTAAGACTTTATCAAAGGGTTATTAATGATATTATGGATTCTAACCTAGTGCATTATTATCTCACTGTCCTCATGAACTTGAAACATCTTGATTCCTCTCTTATTATCCCATTGAAGTCCATGGATGAGACCTTCATATTCTTGTACATTACAAAATAAACTAAATTAGAACCTATAAGAAGAGAAATATTTGTCATTTGAGGGGGATATTAGAATTTCACATGTACCCACTCTATGTTTGTTTCTTGAACCATCAAAGAATAATTTCCATAAGCTACTACAATCTTCTTTACATCCAATGAGGGATGACATGGAACGATTATCTTCAAGCAATCAATAGACACCCATGTCCCTCTCTTCAACTCCTTCTAAGGGATCAATTGAATTATTTCATTCCATAGCTCAACTAAGAACATGCCTAAGATATATTCAAGGTGAGTGTTTAGTTCTTAACCCACCATATGTTCATCCTCATCAAAGATGGTGTAATTGAGGTCAATGATATCTGGCCCATAAGGTTCTATGTGGAATTATGTAATGGGATCAACCTTAATCGATACCTTGGTTTCATATCTTGTACTAAATGTCATGTATGACCAATATACTAAAAGATAACCTCTAATATTTGTAGTGAATTCTCTTGATAGACATAGGTAAAAATGAGAAGACATATGTAGGATCAATGCATGGTTGATTAAGGAGGGGCCTAGGTAAAATTCATTCTTACATCTATCATATGCATTGATTATGCAAGTTCCCTAAGGGATAACTACATCAAATTTGAGACCCTAGCTTGAGGCTTAATCTAGGTAACAATCAGAACAATAAGGGTTCTTGATTATGTGATCATTCTTCCCCCAACCTATTTTTCCCCATTTTTATTATGATGTATTTTTTGTTTTCATGTGTGTAGATAGATACATTTACTGAAGACTAAAGTGAACATACAATGAGCTATGTTAACTTCCAACCCTCAAAATTTATTACACAAGCTCATACTGACTAGGTGAACAAAACCCATAATGCTTAGATCCTTAGGATAATGCCATTAAGAAAGAATATGAAAAAAGACACCAAGGTGTCTTATTTAAATTCTCCTAACTAATCAAAAAATAAATGCCAAATTCGAATTCTTGATAGTGTCTCAGTCCTACTCTTCAATTTCCAATCTCAAAATCTTTTGTTTCAATCTGAATATAGATAAGTTAATTTCTATTTCTCTTATATATTTATCAATTAAAATATATATTTTTCACTATCAAATTATATTTTTCCGTTCTCATTATAAACCCTTATTATTTAGGATCTAAGCACTAGATTCCCAAAAATAATAAAACATCAGGACCTATTTTAGATAGTATATATAGAATAATTTGCTCATCTTATTTCTTTATCCCACATTATTTCGAATATAATATCAAGGGCTTGAACTTAATTAATATATCTTGAAGGGTGTCAAAGTTACAAGGACATAGGATAATGATTTAATTGTCAATATTGTGACCTCTCATCATATCTTTCTACCCAAATAGTTTACCCAAAATGGTCTATACATCATGAGGTGATTTGGTAGGATCTAAATGAAATAATAGATTAGGTGATTACAAAGACATAATAGCCCATATGATTCATCATTATAGTTGTACCACTTAATTATCTTTGCATATGTGCTAGGTTTAGTCTAATCACCAATGGTTACTGTATACAAACCTTTACTCCTTAGAATGATTGTCATCTTTATTTTCCATTCATGATAGTTAAATGGAGTTATTGGGTTGATTGAACTTGAATCCATTAGTTTATAAATGAGATGTAGTAGTAGTGAAAGTTTAAGTTGTTATAGAAATGAAAGTGCAAGTAGAATTTAAAGAGTGAACAAAAAAGAATAATACACCCTCTAAACTATGAAATGGTGAACCCCACAAATGTTACAAATGCATGCTCAAAAGATATTAGACTCAATCGATAGTGCATCTTGAGTAATCAGTGTAATGAGTCAAAAGATGAGATTTTTAAAATAAAAGAGGACATCAGTCTCAACCAATAATGCATCCAAGGAAGTAATTACAATGTGATCAAGTGAAAAAATGAATAGTAATTACTTTTTAAATATTTCCCTCAATATATTATTTTATAAAAATAATTAAAAAATATCCACTAGCAATACTAAACTTGACCATTATTTTCATACATTAAAATAAAAGTAGATTATTTACCCTTGTCTTAAATCAATCTATTAAAAAAGAATTTAAAATGCTAAAATAGTAAGTCAAACTATAATAGACTTAGCTTCATTTGGAAGAAACTTTCAATCTTTTAAGATAGTAGAAGTCTTTTGTGATTCTTTTTTACTAGTAGTTTTGACTGGTTGGAAATGAGAGTAATCTCAATAGGTGATATTTTGTAATCATGAGCCATTTGGAAGAAATTCAAAACTTAGGTTGAACATGAAAAACTATCAGAGGTCAAACATAGGTGGATATTGAACATAGGAGACCAGACCTGAGGCTGGATCGAGGCACACATATATTTTATATAAAAATTCACCAAGGCACACCGAACTTGTAGTCATATAGAAACCACAAAAACTTTGGTAATGGATGCCATTGAACTAGTTCTAAAAAAATTATGACTCCACCAAAGACCAAAAAACTCCCACAAAAGGACTGTAAAAACTATATTTTATTTACAAAAAACAAATAACTAGATTTCAAATAAAACTAACTATAATAAAAAACCGAAACAATAAAATACTAGAGTGGGTTTGATACCATATCAAAGTGGATGCTAAGATATTTCGATAAAGTGAATGCATAGGTTTGTGATATGCATGATTCAATCATGTACATAACATAATAACAAAAATAAAATGAAACCACATATGATAATATTACATAAACAAGATAAGAGCCAACACCCATATTCCATTAAACAATAGATTACCAAGAGATATGTACATATAGGAATACATAAGTAACTCCTCCCAAGCAAAGGAGGTTAGAGAGCCAATAATAAAAGAGTAACTCCCATACCCAAAATAACCAGTCAAGGGAGTTACTTCCTATTCATCCGGTCAAAATGTAACTCCAAGTACACCTAATCATGATTATCCACAAAAGTAGAAAAAGTCCAAGTGAGGTAAAAAGCCATAATAAATAAATATGGGAAAAAATAAAACCCCTACTCTAATAAAATCATAACTGATAACCATGATAATGGAACCATAACATCCAAATTAGATCAACATTTATAACAACCAGTTAGAGTGCCTACCATAATAAAAAAACAAGATAATAATAATGTCCCAAAAATAATTGGAATGCATCAGACCATAACTAAAAGTGTATCAACTATGGGGTTATGAAGAAATTACTCTCAAAATTTAGAGTAATGGGTAATTGATCATGCATTGGGTAAGTGTCTAATTGATCTATAAAACCTTTCTCATTAATATATATTTTTGAGAAATATATTAAATGTAATTGAGTAATATGTATTACCTAATTTGATAAACATACTAATAGATGAATTTTTGACATAAGATAATTTAGTGGATAAACTTTAGTGATGACATGAATTTAATTATAAATCATATAGTGTGACAATTCTTACGAGGAAAAATTTAGAGACAAACATAACTTTTTGATAACACTATAATTTTGCTAATAATCAAGAAGTGTGTGACTAATATATTAAATGGCATGTTTATGGTGAAACTTATTATTTTTTGAAATCAACACACCCAAAGCATGATCAATGGTGTAAATATATAACAATAGGGATTGAACTAGCATGGGAGGCATAAGAACATGTGGGTTTGGAATATATTATTTGATTTCATTAAAACTTTGGTAACAAGAGTAATCTTTTTAAAATTTTGTATATTTATTAAGTAACCTTGAAAAATATATTATTTTATCTATTATTTGAGCCCGAAAACATTGTATAGCTTTAATGAAACCTTGTAAGAATTAAAGTTGCTTTAAATTAGTTTGTGGTGGCATATTAAGTATATATTTTACTTTTTTAGGGTCAACCTTAATACTCCTTTAAGAGATGATAAGACATACCAATTTTATTGAAGATACTCCAAAAATACATTTGTTTAGATTTTAACATACATTATATTTCCTCATTCTTTCAAATATTTTTAATAAATATATAAGATCATCTTATAGATGCTTGGATTTAGCCAATAAATCATCAACATAATATTCAATTATTTTTTATATGTAGTCATCAAAAATATGTGTCATTATTTGTTGATAATTTTATCATGAATTAATTAATCCAAAATGCATGATTGCATATAAAAATATCCTTAATGGTGTGATCAAGGATGTATTTTACTAATCTATAGGATTAATCTTGATTTGGTTATATCCCTAAAAGCTATCCAAAAATGATAATATCTCATATCTCAATGTGGAAACCATAATCATATCTATGTTTGGTAATGGAAAATCATTTTTGTAAAATATTTATTTAAATGGAAGTAATATTTGAAATAGTTAATATCTCCATTGGGTTTTTTCACTGATACAATATTATAAACTCAGTCAGGATAATCAATACTGCATTAAAATCATGAAAAGTATAAAAAAATATCTTCTTCATCATTTCCAAATAAAAAATCATTTCTAGTTAATTCTTAACATATATTTTTTAATGATGTTTTTTTGTCTATTTTCAATTTGGTTCCCAAGTGGGAATCATTAGTGTAGGATATTATGTTGATTATGAAGGAATATGTGATATAAGTGGAAATACCTAGATTGAACCTTGGTATAATAGGACATCAGTGTCTGATAACTTTTGTAAGAACCTATGGTAGAAGAACCTGAAGAAGAGTTGAAATCATTCATAGAATACCTTTACAGGATATTTCTCAATGTAGATTGGTATAAACATGTATTTCTAATAAAGAATAATCAAATAATGTATATATCACCCATTTCATCAATAGAAGGTATGAAAATTCTATTATGTAGAAATAAATGGAAATAATTATGATGCCTATATAAACATAGGAGCATCTTATTATTTTTTCAAATCTCCTATTATTATTGGTTGGGAAAATTTAGATAAGAATTAGATATATAGATCTCTTTATGTTTAAGTAAATTCATTCACAAGTCAATATTATAAACATTAAGAGCTTATATTAATTTAATGAAATAAATTTTTTTGTGATTTATTTCAAGATAATAAAGTGCTAGTAGACATTTTGATAGGTGATTATTCATTGATATATATTATCCTTATGGGTCAAGACTCAATAATATTTTGTTCACATTGCAAGGAGAAATAATTGGATCCCTTAGACTTGTCTATGCAACTAAATAATTTTTGAAAATCATGATCCAAGAACCACTGCCTACTATCCTAGATGAAACTAAGATATTAGAGTAGTTAATTAAAGAGGAAATTTCATCATATGATCCATATAAGTTTTATAAAAATAGAATGCTAGAAATGGATATCATAATATTAGAAGGTAATATTAGAAAGATTGGACAGAAAATTACAATCCATATAATAGATTATGAGGATATGGAAAAAGATGTTAATTAATTTTTAAAGGCAAAGCTTATTAGACCTTGTACTTCCCTATATTATTGTTGAGACTTTATGGTGAATAAATACTTTGGATATGGAAAAGGATATAGTAATTTTTAGAGGCAAATATCATTAAAACTTCTACTTCCCCATATTTTTGTTACACCTTTATGGAAAATAATCACTCTAAACAAAAGTGGGGGAAAAAAATAATGGGTATAAACTATAAATCATTGAATTTCATTATTGGACCATATCCATATCTAGTTATTGATAAATACTATTTGTTATAGTCAGTCACTATAAATATTTTTCTTAGTTTGATTTTAAATTAGTGTTCTATCAGATCAAGGTGAAAGAAGCAGATAAGCCAAAAACTACATTCATTTGGCCCTTTTAACATTTTTAGTGGAACATCATGTATTTTGGTTTGATGAATGTGCATACTTATTTCTAATATATAATAGATGATATTTTAAAAGTAATTTCTAGTTTATTATGTATATATTGATGATATTTTATTTTTTAGTGAAAATATTAAAACACATTTGGATCATCTTAGAATGTTATTTCATACATATTGTTGTACCCAAAAAATGTCACTCATTTTTGGAACAACATATATGCTATTTTGGTCTTGCAAGAGCAAAATTATCTCTTACCATTTCAAAAAATTATTCTAAACCTCAAAATTGGGAATTATTTAAGCTTTTTTAGTTAAAGGACTAACAGGTTCAATAGGTTCAAAGGCTTCTACAGGTGAGTTCAATCAAAAGAGCAAGTTTCCAACACTTAGTCATTTTTAGGATTGGTTCAATGTCTTGCTTCAATCAAAAGAATTTATTAGCAAGCTTATATGCAATGTTTGAACCATTGAACCATTGAACCTTGAACCATTTTAAGTTCAAAAGTTCAATAGGTTTAATGCTTTAACGATGTCAGCAGGTTTCAAGAATTAAGCACTTTTGTCAAGGTTCAAAGTTCAACCGCTTCAGGTTCAGTGGCTTCAAAACACTTATCAAAGAGAAGAAGGCTTGAACCATTAAACCATTAAACCACTGAACCACTCAAGTTCCAAGGTTCAACGGGTTTAAGGGTTTTAAAAGTTCAATGGTGGTAGGTTCAACATGGTTTATTTCAAAAGAACTTGGTTTAAGTAGTCAATTGAACAAATAGAAATGAAGGGATGAACTGTTGAACTGTTGAACCAAAGTTGATTCAATCTGTCAGTTCAAGTGGTAGGTTCAAAGGAGTGCCCCAAAAGTTAAAGAGAAAAGTTCCCTTACAGAGGGAATTTCTATGGCAAAAGTGACTAAGGCAAGGAAAGCCTTAAATAAAATCCTGATAGAGCCCAACAAATGCTGCCAAGTGTCGTCTATTGAGCCCTATTTTACTTTGTTTCTAAGAGTTATGGAAGTTTCCATGTGTCCTTTGTAAGATAAGCAGAACATGCCAAGTGTCAACATCTGCATGAATCTAAAATGAATCCCAAGTGTATCTACAGTGTTTCTAAAAGCTTAGTGGAAGCCACCATGTGTCATCTTCCGTGGGACACTCAAAAGGCATCCAAAGCCTCTATAAGTTAAGCAGATGTTACCACGTGTCCTCACCTATTTCACAATAGATGCTACCACATGTCACCTGTTGAGATTGGTAGAAAATTGACTAAGGCAAAGCCAAAGGACAAATAAACCTTTTAGAGGGCACTTGGAAACTAAAGTGGACCATTACAAAAATTTGAAAGGTCACTTTAGAGCTTAGATAGCCCTTACAGAGGGTAGGTGGGGAGCAAACAGACTGATTCAAAGGCTGAATGAGCAAGGGAATTCTTTTAGAAAAGTTCCCACAATAAAGTTGTAAAGGAACAATTCCTTCAGATAAATTGTCTGAAATAGTTCCTTCAAACTTTTTGTTTGAAGGAAAAGTCCCCTAAAATAGAAAACCAGACGTGCTACCACATGTCCCTTATCAAAATGCAATAGAAGCCACCACATGTCATCAGTCGAGACATAATTTCAAAGTAGCAGAACATGCCATGTGTTATCTTCAAAACTCAGTAGAGATCACCACATGTCATCTTCTATAGGAAACTAATATAAGTCTTGAAGACTTTCCAAAGGTAGCTAAAGCATGGTAGACATTGACAAGTGCTAGCATCTGAGTGAATCTAAAATTAATCTAGAATGTTTCAAAAGAGAAGCTAAAGCTTGGTGGAAACTGGCACATGTTGACATCCACAATTTCTTCCTTTGGTCTCGTTGTTAAGTAAGGATAATGGTGGGTCTCAAATGAGTGGCTAAACTCAATAGAAGCCACCACGTGTCATCCTCCATAGGATTCTCAAAAGACACCCAGAATATGCCACATACTCTGTTATAACTCTGTGAAACATGACAAGTGTTTATATCCACATCTTGAGTTTCTTATAGGTTTCAAAGCTTATTTTAAATAAACATCTCTTAGAGTCCCACGGATGCTGCCAAGTGTCCTCACCTATTTTACAATAGATGCTACCATGTGTCAATTGTTAAGATCAGTGGAAATCGACCAAAGAGCAAGATCTGACTGAATTAAAGACCTAATTCAACAACCAGAAAAGGAGAAATGATGAAGAAGGACTAGAAACATTCATGCATAAGATATGTTTCTAGAAGTAGACTACCATGTGGACATTGGAGGATAAAAACATTCAATGGCATGACCTATTTCTCTATATTGAGAAAACCAAATGGGCAAATACGGCTGACTCTAGCATAACTTTTTGATATAATTTAATGCAACATGATGTGTTACTACTTTCAAGTCTTTCTCAGAGGGCTACATATTGCACTCTCTCTTATTATTTTAAAGAGATCTCTCTCAGCTACCAGAAACAAAACTCTGTCCAAATTGAAAGGCATTACTAAAACATTGAGCTCAGACTATTCATCATATTTCTTTGTTTAAATCAGAAAGCAAGTTACTTTCAGACTTTGTGCTGTTATAGCTTGTATCATTCTAGGAGATTGTTCTTATGTCTATTTCCTAAATGTATTCTTGTTTATACAATTTAACAAGTAGAGCTAGTGGAGGTGACAAAGAAGGTGTCCTAAAGCCAGTTACATTTAGACTTTGTGCTATCATAATTGTCTTCAATGTGTGTTTATTTTCTATTTATATGTAAAGAACCCTAGGATGACTTTGTGTCCTCATTGTTCTTCATATTCCACTCTTTAGCAGTTGAGGTGGAGACTTTGTGCCTCATTTCATCCTGCTGTGTTACTATACCCTATTACAGTTACTTGTCATCACCAAAAAGATTCCTTTTGTCTACTAAACAACACTTTTGAAAGAAGAGGAGTGTTTCCTATAATTTTATTTGGATTTCTCCTTTTATTCGTGCACATCATCTCTGAAAAAAGAGAGATGGATGGTTTATTCTACCCTTGAGTATTATTATTATTATTATTATTATTATTATTATTATTATTATTATTATTATTATTATTATTATTATATATATAGTATATAAATCCTTCATATCTATAGGGAACCTCCCCTTGATGAGAGGAGAGATTAGTCCCCTTTTGATGTGATAAACCTACACATTTGGCTGACCAATCTTCCTACTATGGTTGATCAGACCTATTTTGTTTATCAGTACACTGATTGACAAAATATTCTCCCAATAATTTTTGGCGACTCTGCTGGGGAATTATGTACAATCTAAAACCTCAAGTTCTAGATTGAAGTAGTCCATACCCCTATCCATTATAGACTCTGGTGACTCCATTCTATGTCTTACCCATTATCATTATAGCCTTACCATCTCCATCCACCTCCACACCAACTGGGAAAGAATGCGTAGTTTAAAGCCTCAAGCTTCAAGCTAAAGCAAGGTCAATTCTTTTCCATTTTTGGTTCACAATCTGGCAGATCTAAGGTATACACAAAACCAAATGGCTAAAGGTATTATCGACCCTATATTGAGTTCATACAACAAAGTAATTTTGATTTGTCTCCTTCACCATCTCACCTCCAACAAACTAAGAACTTTCCTCCTACTAAAGTCAGGTCTCCATTACCAAGTGAAGCATCCAATTCTATTGTTAGTAAAGCTTTGCCAATAATTACCCCTCTGAGATTTGTTATTCCTCCTTTCATAGTCATACAATGGTAGTTCAAGGCCCTTGGGGTAATTCTTTTGGCCTCTCAACCTTACTCCACCTCTACATGAACTCCTATGTAATTAGAAAAAGAATCTCTCCAAATTCTATGGTGATGGGAAAGTTCACCCTGATGAACACATTGTAGCCTTCAACATAGCTTGTGGTGTAATTAGAGTGGAATTTGAAGATGTGGTAGTTAGGCTATTTGTAGAAACATTAAAAGGTGCTACTACATATTGGTTTTTCCATTTACAGGCTCAGTCAATAACTGACTGGAACACCTTCAAAAATAAGTTTAAAGCCATATTCAAACCTACAGAAGATACACATGCCCTTCTGGCTCAGCTCACATAGATGAAGAAAGAGCCTCATGAAACAATGAGGGACTTCATAGCCAAGTTCAACAAACTAAGGAATAAGATCCTTGTAATTGTTTAACCTATAGCTGAGAATCTCAAATGTTTCTTCATTAATTCTCAGTTACCTGAAGTGAGTTTCCTTTTGAGACATGCTGGTAAAATAGACCTTATTGTAGCTCAAGATTTAGGCACTGAGGTAGAATATTATCTCATCTTGGTAGGAAATATAAGGAGATATCTTAATATAAATAGACCCTCATCATCTTCTAAATATCCATCTACAGGCACCACTGATCTAATGGTACAGAAGTTGGCAAATGAGTTGCTTGCTCTTAAAAAGCAAATGGTGCAAGGAGTGTCTTCTGCTCCTTCATTTAGAGATAAGCCAAAGAGGACATTTCCAAATTAGTCATACCAAGGCAATGCTACTAGGAATCAAGGATAGCTAAATTGTCTTCCTCCCCCACAAGGAAAACTTGCCATTGAAGCACCCCTAGCCAATTCAGTAGTGGGATATCTTGAAGTAGAATTGGATTTCTCTTTCCAGCCTGAATTGAGTCAAGAAAATGACATTAATCTCCTTGTCAAAAACTAAGAAGAATCAGCTGGTGACTCCAACATTGATTTCCTAAACTACCAGGATGAACTTAGAAGTAAAGGAGAAGCTTTTAATGGATCATATGCAATGTTCACAAGGTCCAATAACCAATCAGCTCAACAAATTGATAAAGGGAAAATAGAAGAGTAACCTCAACTAGCAATTTCAATTGCTAAACATGGAACCTCTCTGCCTTTTTAGCCAAAGGATCCGGTGATCACCAAAAAGGTAAGTACATCAAGTTTAACTTCACCTTTAACTTCCATTTTGCAAATCAGTCCTCCCTGCCTTACAAACTAGAAGGTCAAATTACCTTCCTCTATTTTTAGTCTAATTTAGTCATTTGACATAATTGATCATGTCAATAAAACCAAAATTCAAATGACTGAGTTTGAATATTTACATCTAATCCTAAGTAGTTGGATAAGTTAGTTGAGTGTGTGAAAAATAAAGCTATCCGTATAGGACAAGATGCTAAGAAGGTAACTCACGATTCCTTAAAGAACATTCCCATTCTAAACAATCTTGTTATTACTCCTCTTAATACCCCTAGGAAAATGGAACCTTTCTATGTTTCCTTGTTGATAAATGGTCACAAACTAAGCAATTGCGTCATAGAGTCAGGTGCATCTGATAATGTCATGCCTAACACAGTGGCAGAATCTTTTGACCTCACATTGACCAAAACATTTGGGAGATGTTTCTCCATGGAGAAAAAATAAGTGCCATTACTAGGACAAATCAAAGATGCCCAATTTGCATTTGTAGCCTTTACAGACAAAAGAATCAAGATGACAGTTCTAGTGGCTAATGTCCTAGCATCCTATGGTATTCTACTAGGGCAAAAAAATTATAAGGAAGTTGGTGGAGATTTGAGCATGGACCTATTTGAAGCAAGGATCCTTGTCAAAGGCACCATGTAGAGGCTACTTCTTGAAAAGGAATCAAAATATATTGTCACTCAGATATCAACCCTTGAAGCTCAAATTTTGTTTGAGACTTCAGGTATAGGTAACTATTTTCTATCTACAAACGAAGTTCATGAAACATTTGATAAAGCTCTTAAAAGTGTCAATCTAGAAATTAGTTTAGCTAAAACAATAGAAGAATTAGTAGGTTACAATACAGATGGAGAAGGAACTTCCCTCTCTAATGAAGGAAAATCTAAATAAAAATTAATGTCTGATGAGGTATGGACTTTGGAATTTGATGACAGCTATTCCTCTACCAATTTAGGAGCTAGGATTGTGTTGATATCTCCTCAAGGAGATATTTTTCCTTCATCCTACAAGTTATAATTCAAAAACACTAATAACACAGTTGAATATGAATCTCTATTACTTGGATTGAAGGCTACCTGAGACAAAGGCATCAAGCTCCTTCATGCCAAAGGAGATGTTGAACTAATGATTTGTCAGGTGAAAAACTTGTATCAAACTAAAAATGAAAGATTGTGCCACTACCGTAACCTAGTCTAGGACCAAATTGAAATCTTTGATGCTTTCAACATCTCTTCTATACCCAGGGAATCTAGTGACAAAGTTGATGCACTTGTTGTTTCAATAACTCTCTTAGTTCCTCACTCAGACTTCAAAGGAAACAAGTACACCATTGAGCTAGTCTTTAGACCAAGTGTGCCTGACAATCCTGAACATTGGCAAGTATTCAATGATGATCACAAAATCATTGCCTTCTTGGAATGAAAAGACAACTTTGAACAACTACATTTTAAAGGTAGTGAACCTTAGAAGAATGAACCAGCCTCTAAAATAAGTTCAGATGTAAATAAAGAATTCTTACAACTTAGGGAATAAAATTCGCAAAGGCCTAGTTTCCCTTGAAAAGCTATTTGACAAACATGATAGGTTCATCAAACAATAACAAATAGATTCAAGCTCATCTTAGGGATTTGATCAAATAAATTTGACTACTGAAGAAAATCCCAAGATGGTTAACATTGGTAAGTGCTGCACTCAGGAGAGAAGTTCAAGTTCACCACTCTACTCCACCAATACATGGACATATTATCATACTCTTATGATGACCTGAAGTCTCTCAAGCTTGATGAAATCTGCCATGACATTCCTCTCAAGGTTGACTCGATGCCTCATAATCAAAAATCTAGGTAGTAAAATCTAAAGATATTAGGTACTATTCTATCTAAGATACAAAAAATGTTAAATGCTAGAATTATTTTCCCAATCCATCATTCCACATGGATTGCAAACATAGTACCTGTAAGGAAGAAAAATGGTGAAATTCACATCTGTGTGAATTTCAAGAATCTAAATCAATCATCTTTAAAGGATAAGTATCCTTTGCCAATCATGGATCAAGTGCTTCAAATAGTGACAGGTTCAGAGATGTTATCAATGCTAGATGGCTTCTCAAGATATAATGAAGTTGAAGTTGGTGAAATAGATCAACACAAGACTTCCTTCACCACACCTTGGGGCAAGTTTACATATAGAAGGATGCCTTTTGGCTTGATAAATGTTGGTGCCACCTTTCAGAGAGAAATGGACCTTGCTTTCAAAGATGAGATAGGTAAGTTCATTGTGGTATACCTTGATGACTTGACCATCTTTTCCAAGCATCATTCTGATCATATACGCCACTTGAAATAAGTGTTGTAGCACTACCACCAGAATGGTATTTCCTTGAACCCCAAGAAGTCTATTTTTGGAGTAACAGAGGGGAAACTTCTCAGACACATTGTGTCCAAACAAGGCATAAAGATTGATTCAGATAGAGTCAAGTCTATTCAAGAGCTTACCTTGCCTAAAAGTAAAAATTTTATTCACTCTTTCTTTGGAAAGGTGAATTTCTTACGAAGGTTCATCCCTAACTTTGCTGAGAAGACTCGACACATTTTAAACAAGATGAAAGGGAAGACCATCTTTAGATAGACTAAAGAAGATAAATTGACATTTGAGGATATCAAGACTGCCATTACTCATGCCCCAACTCTGGTTTGTCTAGACTACAACAAAGAGTTCACCATATACAATTATGCTTCTAAACACATGCTTTCAACAATTTTGGATTAATATAATAAAGAAGGTATGGAATCTCCCATTTTTTTCATGAGTTACCCTCTTAAGCTCATGAGCTAAAGTACTCAAACATGGAAAAGCATGCTTATGTAGTGGTGAAAGCAGTTAAGCATTTCCATTTCTATTTCCTAAATTCACACACTATTGCCTTAGTTCCTGACACTACAGTCAAGTCCATATTAACTCAACAAGAGTTTGGGACTAAAAGAGGAAATTGGATTGTGAAGATCTAAGATTTTGATCTAGACATCAAACCAAAAAATATGGTAAGGGGAAAAGGCCTATGCCATCTAATTTTTGATAACAAACTAGAAGAAACATAGCATGAAGAAGTGGAGGTGGAAGACACACTAACAGTCCTCTTTGTCTCCACTAACAGTGAATGGTATTTAGGCATTCCTCATTTTCTTACTTATGGTGAATGTCTTCCTTACCTATCTTATAAAGAAAGAAGGACTATCAAGTTGAAATCTATCAATTTTGTCCTTTGGGACAACAGCCTATACAAGAGAAGCCTTGATGGAGTATTCCTTCACTATGTAGACAAAGAGAAACAAAGCCAACTTTTGAAATCCTTCCACAATCTATCATGTGGAGGACATTTTTATGCTCTTGTGATTGCCCACAAGATTTTGTGAGCCAGGTATTACTGGCCAACTCTTTTCCAAGATGCATATAAGTTGGTGAGAAAATGTGAACTCTGCTAGCAATTTGTTAGAAGACCCAAGTTAGCTGCCCTGCCTCTCAAGCCATTGGTCATAGAGGAACCATTCAAGTAATGGGGAATTGATTTTATTAAATCTATAAACCCATCTTCAAGTGATGGACATGATTATGTTCTTACAACAACTGACTATTTCACTAAGTGGGTAGAAGTTATCCCAACCAAACATGTTACTTCAAAAGTAGTGTGCAATTTCCTCAAGGAGAATATCATTTCTAGGTTTAGAGTCCCAACCAAGATTATTACTAATAATGTAGCTTGTTTCACTTCCTAGGAGATTACACAATTCTATTTCTACTATGGGATTACACTCTCCCACTCTTCTGATTACTTTCCATAAGCGAATGGACAAGCTGAGTCAAGCAATAAGAACCTGGTGACCATCATCAAGAAGCTGGTAGATGACAACCAAAGGACATGACATAAAGCATTAGTTGATGCTCTATTGGCAGATAGAATCACAATAAAGATGACAATTGGTATGTCTCCTTTCCAACTTCTTTATGGTTCCAACTTCTTTATGGTATCAATGCTGAGATACCAATCACCTTAGAATTGCCAACCTTGAAATTGGCTAAGGCAATTGAAGATTAGACATATGAAAGCCCCCTTGATAAGAGGAGCATGTGCCTAATTGAGATGGATGAGTAGAGAACTATGGTGGTGGATTGAATTACTAGCCATAAAAGTATGTTAAAGAAACTCTTTGACCAGAAGGCAAAAAATCATGATTTCCAAGTTGGAGATCAAGTCCTCTTCTGGGACAAAAGGAGAGAACCAAAAGGGATGCATGGAAAGTTTGACTCCCTTTAGAGAGGCCTATTTATTATTCATTAACACAATGGTGAAAATAGCTTCATACTAAAGTATAAAGATGGCACACTCTTTTCCTACCTCATAGTGGGTAGCATCTGAAACACTTCAATTCTTGAAGTATAAAATAATTTCATCTATACATATGTATATTTGTATAGTTTTTAGTTCCATTTTGTTTTGTTTGTTTTCATTTTTTATGCCTTTCATTTTTGGGTAACATGACTTCATAGCCCAATGTTACACATGAAGACATTGGAGATTTTGGATTCTACCTCCTTCAATTCTTTTTACAATTGATAGAAGTTCCTCAACTGGAGCCAACTGTTGTACCCAAAAAATGTCACTCATTTTTGGGACAACATATAATCTATTTTCATCCTGCAAGACCAAAATTATCTCTTCCCATTTCAAAAAACTATTCTAAACCTCAAAATTGGGAATTATTTAAGCTTTTTCAGTTAAAGAACTAACATGTTCAATAGGTTCAAAGGCTTCTATAGGTGAGTTCAATCACAAGAACAAGTTTCCAACACTTAGTCATTTTTAGGATTGGTTCAATGCCTTGGTTCAATCAAAAGAATTTATCAGCAAACTTCTATGCAATTTTTGAACCATTGAACCATTAAACCTTGAACCATTTTTAGTTCAAAGGTTCAATGGGTTTAAAGGTTCAATGACATCAACAGGTTTCAAGAATTAAGCACTTTTGTCAAGGTTCAAAGTTTAACCACTTTAGGTTCAATGGCTTCAAAACACTTATCAAAGAGAAGAAGGCTTGAACCATTGAACCATTAAACCATTAAACTACTTAAGTTCAAAGGTTTAATGGGTTTAAAGGTTCAATAGGTTCAATGGTAGTAGGTTCAACATGGTTTGTTTCAAAATAACTTGGTTCAAGTGGTCAATTGAATAAATAGAAATGAAGGAATGAACCATTGGACCAAAGTTGATTCAATCAGCTGGTTCAAGTGGTAGGTTCAAAGGAGTGCCCCAAAATCCAAAGAGACAAGTGCCCTTATAAAGGGTATTTCCATGGAAAAAGTGACTAAGGCAAGGAAAGCCTAAAATAAAATCCCGACAGAGCCTAGTGGATGCTGCCAAGTGTCATCTGTTGAGACCCATTTTACTTTGTTTCTAAGAGTTGTGGAAGTTACCACATGTCCTTTGTAAGATAAGTAGAACATTCCAAGTGTCAACATCTGCATGAATCTAAAATGAGTCCAAAGTGTATCTACAGTGTTTCTAAAAGCTTAGTAGAAGCCACCATATGTCATCTTTTGTCAGACACTCAAAAGGCATCCAAAGCCTCTATAAGTTAAGCACCTACTACCACGTGTCCTCAGATATTTCATAGTGGATGTTACCATGTGTCACTTTTTGAGATTGGCATAAAATTGACTAAGTCAAATCCAAAGTACAAACAACCCTTTTGGAGGGCACTTGGAAACCAAAGTGGACCGTTACAAAAATTTGAAAGTTCACTTTAGAGCTCAAACAACGCTTGTAAAGGGTAGGTGGGGAGTAAATAGACTGATTCAAAGGCCAAATGAGCAAGGGAATTCCTTTAGAAAAGTTCCCATGGCAAAGTTGTAAAGGAAAAATTCATTCAGACAAATTATCTAAAAGAATTCCTTTAAACTTTTTGTTCGAAGGAAAAGTCCCCCAAAATAGAAAACTCGACGAGCTGCCACATGTCCCTTATCAAAATACAGTGGAAGCTACCATATGTCATCAGTTGAGACAAAGTTTCAAAGTAGCATAACATGCCACATGTTGTCTTTAAAACTTAGCAGAGATTACCACATATCATCTTCCATAGGAAACTAATATATGTCTTGAAGACTTTCCAAAGGTAGCTAAAGTGTGGCAGATGCTGACAAGTGTCAGCATTCAAGTGAATCTAAAATGAGTCTAGAATGTTTCAAAAGAGAAGTTAAAGCTCAGTGAAAGCTGCCACATGTCAACATCCACAATTTATTCCTTTGGTCTCCTTGTTAAGTAAGGACTATGGTGGGTCTCAGATGAAAGCCACCACGTGTCATCCTCTGTAAGATTCTCAAAAGACACCTATAATATGCCTCGTACTCTGTTATAACTCTTTGAAACATGACAAGTGTCTGTATCTACATCTTAAGTTTCTTATAGGTTTTAAAGCTTCTTTCAAATAAGCATCTCTCAAAGTCCCATAAATGCTACCAAGTGTCCTCACCTATTTTATAATAGATGTTGCCACATGTCAATTGTTAAGATTAGCATAAATCAACCAAAGAGCAAGATTTGATTGAATCAAAACCTGATTCAATAGCCAAAAAGGAGGAACAGTGAAGAAGGACTAGAAACATTCATGCATAAGATATGTTTCTAGAAGCAGACTGCCATGTGGACATTGGAGGATACAAACATTCAATGGCATGACCCATTTCTCTACATTAAGAAAAATAAATGGGCAAATACACCCAATTCCAGCATATCTTCTTGATAGAATTTAATGCAACATGGTGTGTTACTACTCCCAAGTCTTTATTAGAGGGCTATATATTGGACTCTCTTATTGTTTTACAGAGATCTCTCTTAGTTACTAGAAACAAAACTTTTTCCAAATTGAAAGGCATTACTGAGACTCTGAGCTCAGATTATTCATCATATTTCTTTGTTTGAATCAGAAAGCAAGTTACTTTCAGACTTTGTGTTGTTATAGCTTGTATCATTCTAGGAGATTGTTCTTATGTCTATTTCCTAAATGTATTCTTGTTTATAAAATTTAACAAGCAGAGCTAGTGGAGGTGACAAAAAGGTGTCCTGAAGCCAGTTACTTTCAGACTTTATGCTATCATAATTATCTTTAGTCTGTGTTTATTTTCTATTTCTATGTAAAGAAACCTGGGATGACTTTGTGCCCTTATTGTTCTTCGTATTCCACTCTTTAGCGGTTGAGGTGGAGACTTTGTGCCTCATTTCATCTTATTGTGTTACTATACCCTATTATAATTACTTGTCATCACCAGAAAGATTCCTTTTGTTTGTTGAACAACACTTCTGAAAGAAGAGGAGTGTTTTCTATCATTTCATCTAAATTTTTCCTTTGATTCATGCACATCATCTCTGAAAAAATAGAGATGGATGGTTTATTCTACCCTTGATAATTATTTTCTATATATATATATATATAGCATATAACTCCTTCATATCTATAGGGAACCTCTCCTTGATGAGAGGAGAGATTAGTCCCCTTTTGATGTGGTAAACCTACACATTTGGCTGACCAATCTTCCTACTATGGTTGATCAAACCTATTTTGTTTATCAATACGTTGATTGACAAAATATTCACCCAACACATATAAAGATGTAAGAATTGTTCTCTCAAGCACTAAAATATAATTCTTCTAGAAAAATTATATTTTACTTGGTATTAAAGTTAAAAAATGGAGAGCTTGAGGTTCAACCCAATATCAAAGAAAAGGTGGTTCAATTTCTTGATATAATGGATAAAAATAGCTGCAAGATTTTCTTAGTTTATTTAATTATGTAAATAAATTTTATTATGATTCAAGAAATGATAGAGTTCCCTTTCAATAAATCCTCAAAAAGCATAATAGTTTTGTGTATACAAAAAGTAATAAATTCCAAGGAATAATCTTTACCATTCTTGTATATCACTAAATATAAAAATTATGTTATTTATAATTATGCATCTGATCATGCATTGGGATGATTATTATATTATATTGAAGATGGTAAAGAATTTTTTTGTAAATGTGCTAGTGGAGTGTTTATAGAATATGTGAAAAAATGGATCTCTTCTAATAAGGATATCTATGTAGTCAAAAGAATGTTTAGAAATGTTTTCTCTCAGTTTAATACACCTTAAGCATTTCTTAATTATAACAGACTACAATATAATCCTTAATTTCAAATTATAGTATCATGGAATAAAATATGGCAATCATAAATATGTTTGATAGAAATCTTATCTTGATTAGTTTAATTACTCTACTAAACATATTCTAGGTTAGAAAACATAGTGATAGATTGGTTGACCCCTAATCAAGTAACTCTTATGTTTCAACATAAACTTTCATTTTCTGAGATTTGGGAATATGGAGAGCTGGCAGAGAGGAAACTTTTGCCTTTATTTTCTGAACAGCTTCTGTGTGAATTTGTGTGTGAGTTTGCTAGTGGCGTTTTTAGTAGTGATGTACTGAAATGGATTTCCTCTGACAAGGAAATTTATGTTGTAAAGAAATGTCTGGAAAAATTTATGCTTAAATTGTTGCATCTGCCACATTTCATAGTTGTAACTGACTGCACCCGATTTTTAACCTTCCGAGAAAAAGATCATGGAAGGAAGGATGGTCGTGGTAAGTATGTCAGGTGGCAAGCATTTTTCCACCAATTCAATTTTTCAGTACAACATATAGATGGTAAGAGTAATATAATAGCTGATTGGCTAAGCCGAAATCCGCCTGCTACACTTATGCATCAGCCTGCACCAGGTTTTAATTTGACAAGAATTCTGAATCAGGCTTTTGATTCAATGAATCCCTTGATTCAAGAACAAATCCTATGAGAAGGCATGCATCCCAGATTTACCAAGATTTCGTATGCAGCTGCACAAGACCTTCAGATGTCTGCAGGAGTCAGGATATAGGCCAACCGCTGAAACAATACCAGAGTCATCAGTATTGATAGATTAAACAGTGAATATCTGTATGAACGATTCACTGATTTGCTGAAAAGACCTTTGTGGACATGGCGAATTCAAATCCGATCTGCTCATAATGAACATCTTTATAGATGGATTGCAAGGTTTGGTCCCCATCGTATTCATGAGGAACAAAACCACAGCCAAGACACGGTAGTACACACTATCATTCGAAGACAGCTTGAGTGGGAATCCCACTATCATTGTACTCTGCGCCACCTGCCATGCGATACCAATAGATGTCGACATTGGTATCTTCAATCTACTTTTCAGATAAGATGTCTTTTCCAGCCCATAACTGAAGATGACTTATTCAATGAAGCGGAAGACATGTTGGGCCCACAGCCCATGGCCTCCTCATCCTCGTCACCGACTCATCAATCAAGTGGTGGGTCCAATAGCATCTCTCTGTAGCCACAGCTGTAAAGCATGATGAGACAGACATCGCTTTGCTAGCAAGCAAGCAGGACCTCTCAAAATGCTATATATAGGACTTAGTTCTTAGGTTTGATCATCGAAAAATTTTCTAAGTGAAAATCTAGTAGCCTTGAACAAAGAGTATGCTCTTCACTTGCCCTTTTTGAAGGATCCTGTGAATCAGAAATTTCTCAAGGATATTATAAGTGTGTAATCGTTTAAGTTTATAATAGTGAAGCCGTAGCCATTCAGCCCCTGCCTACTGTCGCAGGATTCTGCTCAAAATATCTGAAGAAATTCTGCTAAGGAGCCCGTCTACTGACGCGATAAAAAAAAATTGGTATCAGAGCCAATTTAGAGCTATATTTAGTTTCAGTCATTACTATTTCTCTGTAAGTTGTGATTCAGTTCCCTTTTTCGTGGATCAGATTTGAAAGGTTCTTTGCTTTGTCAATTTCTTTGGGAATCTATTGCATCGAGTCTCAAGCCGTTTATCCATTTTGTCATAGGCCATTCTATCTCTGCATATTACTTCCCTTACCAGAAATTACTCGCATACCAGAACTTTCTCTCCCCACAATGGAATTCGGGAAAATACCTTCCACATCTACCGTAGAAATTATGAATGAATCTGAAATTGAAGGAACTTATGAGATGCCTCCTTTCATCCCTAATCAGTTGACTAATTGCCCAGATATTGAGATAACAGAAGCAGATCTTGAAAAAGAATCTAGTTTATTCAAGCCCCCAGCTTTGAAAGCTTCCAATGTCTATAAACAAGCTGAACTTGTTAAGTCTAAGTTTTTGTATAATAGCACTTATCTGTCTTTTGTTAAGCCTAGGATTAAGTCCGTCGAACTTAACCTGTGCTATCAGCCCAAAAAGACCTTCCAAACAAATTTACTTTCTTTACTTCCAGAACCTGAAATCTTGTATATCCATTCTCATAAGGATGTTAAATTTGTGCATTTTGGTCTGATTCGTATTTATATTAAACCCTTGATTCCATCAAATATAAAACCTATAATGTATCTAGCTTTGTGTAATCATTTAAGTTTATAATAGTGAAGCCGTAGCTATTCGGCCCCTGCCTACTATCGCAGGATTCTGCTCAAAAGATCTGAAGAAATTCCGCTAAGGAGCCCATCTACTGACGTGATAAAAAACATTTCAGGCATGGATTTAGCCCAAAACTGCTGTGGATTTTCCGAACAGATAGTAGACTTAATCTTTTCTCCTAAGGCAAGTATTTCAACAGGAATTGGTTCTGGACTTTGGGTCATAGCACTAGGGAATTGCTCAGTAGCATATTGGAATTCACCAAACATTTCGAGACCATACACAGATGTGAATAGACCCCAACAATCTAGAGATCCATGTCTAACTTCTTTGCATCCTTTGTCGCAGACTGCGACTGACAGATTAGGACAAAATTCAAAACAAATCACATTATCGTCATTAAGACGACCAAGGCTAGACAATTGACAGGAATGCTTAAAACTTACTTGACGACGGTCACACAAAGCTAGATACATTACAGGTTTTATATTTGATGGAATCAAGGGTTTAATATAAATACGAATCAGACCAAAATGCACAAATTTGACATCCTTATGAGAATGGATATACAAGATTTCAGGTTCTGGAAGTAAAGGAAGTAAATTTGTTTGGAAGGTCTTTTTGGGCTGATAGCACAGGTTAAGTTCGACGGACTTAATCCTAGGCTTAACAAAAGACAGATAAGTGCTATTATACAAAAACTTAGACTTAACAAGTTCAGCTTGTTTATAGACATTGGAAGCTTTCAAAGCTAGGGGCTTGAATAAACTGGATTCTTTTTCAAGATCTGCTTCTGTTATCTCAATATCTGGGCAATCAGTCAACTGATTAGGGATGAAAGGAGGCATCTCATAAGTTCCTTCGATTTCAGATTCATTCATAATTTCTATGGTAGATGTGGAAGGTATTTTCCTGAATTCCATTGTGGGGAGAGAAAGTTCTGGTATGCGAGTAATTTCCGATAAGGGAAGTAATATGCAGAGATAGAATGGCCTATGACAAAATGGATAAACGGCCTGAGACTCGATGCAATAGATTCCCAAAGAAATTGACAAAGCAAAGAACCTTTCAAATCTGATCCACGAAAAAGGGAACTGAATCACAACTTACAGAGAAATAGTAATGACTGAAACTGAATATAGCTCTAAATTGGCTCTGATACCAATTTTTTTATCGCGTCAGTAGACAGGCTCCTTAGCGGAAGTTCTTCAGATCTTTTGAGCAGAATCCTGCGACAGTAGGCAGGGGCCGAATGGCTACGGCTTCACTATTATAAACTCAAACGATTACACACTTATAATATCCTTGAGAAATTTCTGATTCACAGGATCCTTCAAAAAGGGCAAGTGAAGAGCATACTCTTTGTTCAAGGCTACTAGATTTTCACTTAGAAAATTTTTCGATGATCAAACCTAAGAACTAAGTCCTATATATAGCATTTTGAGAGGTCCTGCTTGCTTGCTAGCAAAGCAGTGTCTGTCTCATCATGCTTTACAGCTGTGGCTACAGAGAGATGCTATTGGACCCACCACTTGATTGATGAGTCGGTGACGAGGATGAGGAGGCCATGGGCTGTGGGCCCAACATGTCTTCCGCTTCATTGAATAAGTCATCTTCAGTTATGGGCTGGAAAAGACATCTTATCTGAAAAGTAGATTGAAGATACCAATGTCGACATCTATTGGTATCGCACGGCAGGTGGCACGGAGTACAATGATAGTGGGATTCCCACTCAAGCTGTCTTCGAATGATAGTGTGTACTACCGTGTCTTGGCTGTGGTTTTGTTCCTCATGAATACGATGGGGACCAAACCTTGCAATCCATCTGTAAAGATGTTCATTATGAGCAGATCGAATTTGAATTCGCCATGTCCACAAAGGTCTTTTCAGCAAATCAGTGAATCGTTCATACAGATATTCACTGTTTAATCTATCAATACTGATGACTCTGGTATTATTTCGGTGGTTGGCCTGTATCCTGACTGCTGTAGACATCTGAAGGTCTTGTGCAGCTGCATACGAAATCCTGGTAAATCTAGGATGCATGCCTTCTCGTAGGATTTGTTCTTGAATCAAGGGATTCATTGAATCAAAAGCCTAATTCAGAATTCTTGTCAAATTAAAACCTGGTGCAGGCTGATGCATAAGTGTAGCAGGCGGATTTCGGCTTAGCCAATCAGCTATTATATTACTCTTACCATCTATATGTTGTACTGAAAAATTGAATTGGTGGAAAAATGCTTGCCACCTGACATACTTACCATGACCATCCTTCCTTCCATGATCTTTTTCTCGGAAGGTTAAAAATCGGGTGCAGTCAGTTACAACTATGAAATGTGGCAGATGCAACAATTTAAGCATAAATTTTTCCAGACATTTCTTTACAACATAAATTTCCTTGTCAGAGGAAATCCATTTCAGTACATCACTACTAAAAATGCCACTAGCAAACTCACACACAAATTCTACATTATTTACAACTGAAACAAGTACTCCTCCCCATGAGAGATCAGATGCATCAGTATAAACTTTCATTTTCTGAGATTTGGGAATATGGAGAGCTGGCAGAGAGGAAACTTTTGCCTTTATTTTCTGAACAGCTTCTGTGTGAATTTGTTCCCATCGAAATGCTTTCCTTTTCTGCAATAATTCCTGCAAGACAAATCTATCTTCTCCTGCATTGGGATAAAAACTGTTCAAGTAATTTAGTAATCCCAGAAAAGCTTGTACCTGAGCTTTGTCAAGATGCTCGGGAAAACTGATGATCTTTTCTTTTATATGTGGTTGTATTTGCAGCTTTGAATCTCGGATGACCATTCCGAGGAAGTTACATTCTGTAGTGCATAACTGTATTTTTGTTTCAGAAAGCACTATTCCTGCATTAGTAGCCAACTGTAAAAACTTGGAGAGGTGAGCAGTATGTTCCTCTAAAGAATTACTAAAAATTAAAATGTCATCAATATATACACAGAGAAATTGAGAGGTGCCTTCAAAAATCTTGTCCATATGCGCTTGATAGTAGGCTGGCGCATTCATTAACCCAAATGGCATGACAGTCCATTGATAATGGCCAAAAGGACAGCTGAAGGCTGTCTTGGCTCTGTCTGCTTCTTTGACCCTGATCTGATAGAAGACTCAGTGGTACAGTCCAATTGCAGAAAGGACATATAGAGTCTGTTGAGATTCCAGCTGAATGGAGATTAGACTGGCTCAAACATGTATCTCCAAAGCTCAAAGGCCAAGCCACTGTACATCAAAGCGATGGTAGATCTGTTAACATTTTGCCTAGATCATTGTCTATGAGATCTACTCAAAGTTCTCCCACAAGACCATCTACGTCCTCATCCCGTAGATCCGTGAAAATAGGTCATATATTAATAGAGGATGAAGAAGTTAATTTGGGGAAAGATCTTCCTCATACTTTAATGAGTCTTCCTCACGAAGACAGTCTTGATTTCTTTACAGAAGACACAGTCACTCTTTACAGAGGAGGAAGATGGCCACCAGCCAAAGGTGTCTATCGACATGCTGTAGGTACTGTTCATTATTTTGCTGCCGCATATGAAAATCCTTCCAACGAATTCAAACAAAGGAACTATGTCTCCAGGTTCAATTCTCATCTCACAGAAAATTTTGATGATTTATGTCGAGATGTTATAGAAATCAAAGACACTGTAAATAAGATATAGCAGAAATTAGATTCTATTGATTCTAAGATAGATAACCTAGATGATAGTTTAAACTGGTTATCAAAAGAAGATCAAAAAGCCGAGTCGTCTTCCAGACCTTTTTGCTCAGTCTCTTTTGGACCTTCTTTCTCTTCTGCTAAAAAATCCCATGGTCATTCTCTCATGTAGCGTACCCATGTACACTTGCAACCCTGGTATTTAAATATTGATGATTCAATTAATCCCCTCAATGAAATTGCTAGCTGGTGCAATACTATGCGCGTACTTGCAGTCCAAGCTCACCTTGACCAAGCTGGTACTACTTGTTTTGCTATAAAATATCTCTGGGGAATTACTAACCATTGGTGGGATAGCATCCCTGCTGACCAGCAATATGCTCTTGTACATAATCAACCTGATTCTTTGAATGCCTTGTACAAATTGCTGATAGACGAATTTGCTCCTCCTGCCGCTAATCGGCAGTTAGAAACCAAAAAATGGCTGATGAAAATGGAATTGTGTGATCTTAAACAATTCCAGCCTTTTGCTATGCAATTCCGAAAACTTGCCTATGAAAGCCAGTGCCATAGCTCTGTCGAAATCAAGATGAAGTTTCTCCAGGCAATGCCTTACAATTTAATTGACCGAGTCTTAGCTTATATTGACTTGAAAGGTCTCGAGCTCTCTAATCTTGCTCTCTCTGACCTCATAGATTTTACTCAACAACAAATCATGTTGTTAGTGTCTGAGACCCGCTCAATGCAAAAGCTCAGCAAACATCAAGCAGCAGCCATTGCTCCTTTATTTCCAGAAATCGCTCCTTTTGGATGTCGGCCTTACATCCAACCCCGCAAGCAACAGAAGCAACGCCACCGTCACCTTTTTTATAAGCATTGTTCTTTTCCTAAGCACCATTCTTATGCGCCTCCTCACCATTTCCTCCGCAGACATCAACAAGCTCATCCTGCTTCTAATAAGCCTATTTGTTACATTTGCCGAAAGCCTGGTCACATCGCTCCCAACTGTTCCTGTAAAAATCCAGCCGTCAAAGCTGTCTTTTCTTCCAACGCAGCAGCGTGGTGGGATGTTATTGATGCAGATGAAGACTTGTATCTTCAAGAAGACATTTTTGAACCTGTCCTTGAAGACCTTCTTGAAGAAGCACCTGACGATGAAGACGCAGCAGAACTAGAATCTCTCGCAGATGACCTAGAACAACCAATGACGAATATGCAGCGAGGTTCTAGAGGATCACGTCCCTACAGGCTGAGAGAAGCCAGACAAGCCTACGAGGCTTATGGTCCCTGGTCCCATGCTCACCATGAAGCTTCTGAGCGACCAGAACGACCTAGAGGAAGAGGTTTTGTTAGAGGAGATTCATCCAGAGGGAGACAGCCCTCTCAGCCGCGACAGCCACCAACCATGCATAGACTTCAGAACCCTCCTGTGCAATATCCAAGTCAGTTCAAGCCAAGTGAAGCATGGATCAAAAATAAGTTTACCTGCAAAGATCCACCAAGAGAAATCAGAGAACCCATTTGGGAACAGATCATGCCTGCCGAAGAACCAGTTCTTGCAGCAGATCCCTCTTGGGAAGATGGCTATGAACCAGAAGATGATGTCGGAAGCATTTTTTATTCCGACCAAGATTACTGCCCTAAAGGTGAATGCAGTAATCAACAAGAAGCTGAACCAAAACTACCAAAAGACATCTATGAAGAACCTGCCATCATCCAAGATCCAGGAAGGCAAAAATTGGTATGTACAAGTATCCCTTCCTTAGAACTACCACAACCTGCCTATCTAAATCATTTGATCAATGGCAGATTTGCGCAGTTCTTTACACTAGAAATAAATGGTAGATATGTAGATGCCCAAGTCGATACTGGAGCTTCTCTGTCCTTTGCGAAGCCACAACTCATCAGTGACTGGGAGACACTTGATGAGCGTCTAGCTTATAAGAGCTTAGATATTCAGGGTAACAGTTTTGTTTGCAATAGATATAAACACCAGCAAACCCTGAGGATCCAAAATAAAATCTTCCATTGTGACTTCTTCGCCCTTGAAAGGATGCCTATAGATATCCTCTTAGGAGGATAATTCATTGACAGATACACACCCTATGGTGCTACTGCTAAAAGCATCATGTTTACCATTGAAAATGAAAGGCTCAGGATTCCAAGACTCATATATGCTACTGAGCAATTCCCTAGTGCTATGACCCAAAGTCCAGAACCAATTCCTGTTGAAATACTTGCCTTAAGAGAAAAGATTAAGTCTACTATCTGTTCGGAAAATCCGCAGCAGTTTTGGGCTAAATCCATGCCTGAAATGGAGATAAAGATTCTAGAAGGCAAACATATAAAGATAGGTAAGAAAATCCCTATCCCGGCACAGGACTATGCAGATATGGAAACCCAGATACAAGATCTGGAAAAGAATGGTTTTATTGAAAAATCCACCTCTCCATTTTGTTGCTATGCATTCATGGTAAATAAGCACTCTGAACAAAAGAGAGGAAAGAAACGAATGGTCATCAATTATAGACCATTAAATGCTATCACTGAACCATTCCCATATCCAATCCCTGATAAAAGCTATTTATTAGAGAAAGTTGCAGCATGTAAATACTTCTCTCAATTTGACTGTAAATCAGGCTTCTATCAGATCAGGGTCAAAGAAGCAGACAGAGCCAAGATAGCCTTCAGCTGTCCTTTTGGCCATTATCAATGGACTGCCATGCCATTTGGGTTAATGAATGCGCCAGCCTACTATCAGGCGCATATGGACAAGATTTTTGAAGGCACCTCTCAATTTCTCTGTGTATATATTGATGACATTTTAATTTTTAGTAATTCTTTAGAGGAACATACTGCTCACCTCTCCAAGTTTTTACAGTTGGCTACTAATGCAGGAATAGTGCTTTCTGAAACAAAAATACAGTTATGCACTACAGAATGTAACTTCCTCGGAATGGTCATCCGAGATTCAAAGCTGCAAATACAGCCACATATAAAAGAAAAGATCATCAGTTTTCCCGAGCATCTTGACAAAGCTCAGGTACAAGCTTTTCTGGGATTACTAAATTACTTGAACAATTTTTATCCCAATGCAGGAGAAGATAGATTTGTCCTGCAGGAATTATTGCAGAAAAGGAAAGCATTTCGATGGGAACAAATTCACACAGAAGCTGTTCAGAAAATAAAGGCAAAAGTTTCCTCTCTGCCAGCTCTCCATATTCCCAAATCTCAGAAAATGAAAGTTTATACTGATGCATCTGATCTCTCATGGGGAGGAGTACTTGTTTCAGTTGTAAATAATGTAGAATTTGTGTGTGAGTTTGCTAGTGGCATTTTTAGTAGTGATGTACTGAAATGGATTTCCTCTGACAAGGAAATTTATGCTGTAAAGAAATGTCTGGAAAAATTTATGCTTAAATTGTTGCATCTGCCACATTTCATAGTTGTAACTGACTGCACCCGATTTTTAACCTTCCGAGAAAAAGATCATGGAAGGAAGGATGGTCGTGGTAAGTATGTCAGGTGGCAAGCATTTTTCCACCAATTCAATTTTTCAGTACAACATATAGATGGTAAGAGTAATATAATAGCTGATTGGCTAAGCCGAAATCCGCCTGCTACACTTATGCATCAGCCTGCACCAGGTTTTAATTTGACAAGAATTCTGAATCAGGCTTTTGATTCAATGTTCCTAGTTTTAATCTAACTAGAATCAATAACTAAAAAAATTATGAATTTAATATTTTGATTTTTGAACAATTCATGCTAGAAAGTTTGTGTCCTTGATATTTAAGATTTTCATTAGTAGAATCTATATATCCCCATATATTTGGGGAAGCACATGTTGTAGTAAATATTAAGATAAATAAAGGAGAAATTACTATTCATTGAACTAGTAGTGAACTTTAAATGTGACATTTCTCTGTTCTTCTTACAAGGCCTAACTAGATAGTATGAGTCAAAATTATAAATATAAATAATAAATATATTTGTAGGTTTGTGTAATACTTTAGTCCACTTCTAATCCATAAATAATAAATGCATTATATTGACACTATCGTGCACACCATCATCTGTAGAAGTATGGAATGGGAATATTTCTTTCACATCACCCCATGGAATGAAGATAATGATGAAGTAAGGTACTATAAAATGTGTCATGTGTCTGAAATAGGATGTCTTTTTAATCTTATTAGTGAAGATGATTTGTTAAGTGAAGTAGAGTCAATGTTGGACCCATAACCATTAACATCATCATATTCTAACTCCAACAACATCTCACTTTAAGGAATGATTATAAATATATAAAAATGGTAGGAATATCCTTGTGTTGTATTGTCACTTTATGAGTTGTAAATCAATGATGATAGTAGACACTGCTAGTTAGATGTTCCTTGGTAGTACCATATTGCTTACAATAAATAAAAGTCTTTAAGATATATATTGCCATATTGATGTTAGAGTCTAACATTATCTAGGACATATAGAGTCATAAAAACAAGTATATACTATTCTCTTATGGTTTTGTCTGACCTTGAGAATTAATAATTTATTTCTAAACCTGTAAGAAATGTCTATAATACATATTTATAATAAATTTGAATTAGTAACCATTTGGACACAACATTCATCACTAATTTTGACCAAGATCTAGATAAATTAAAGTCTCATGGTATCTGAATGAAGATGACCTCTAAAATCCTTTAAAAATCTCTTTTGACTAACAAAACAATGTTTGAATGCATTTTCCTTATTTTTTTCTTGATTGCTTTGTCATCTAGATATAATTCAATATTATGCATAACTATCGATGGATCATTTCCATGCATTTATTATATGCTCATGTCAATATCTTCAAATTAATCAAGTAAATCTTGTTGAATAAATTTACCTTCATCTTTTATTGACATGACAAAAAAGAGTATTTATTGTGTATCCTTATTGATTCCATAATTAAACTCAATAGTTTCTTTATAAAGTAATTTTTATCAATATCCCACAAATGGAGTAGTAGTAATAGTATTGTAACCATATAATTATATTTTCATAATAGAATAATAATTTTAACCAAAATATGTGGGTACATTTATTTCATGCAGAGATATTATATTATGGTGGGAGGAAGGATCCTTATATGCACCTAGGCATTCAAAAACATACTCATCTAAAATTCATCCAATGTTGATATTTTTGATGATATATTGGTATCAATTAGTTTAATATACACTAATGATAATTTAGAATCATAATTGACTTGATTATTAATCTCAAGGTCCATATGTGTAGTAGGTATGAACTTGGGATTTTGTTTAACTTGATTAAGTCCAACAGAAGTGGACTTAACATTATATTCAAGTATTGTTTATACTCCATGGATAAAATTAATAATCGGATACATAATATCTTGATCATGTTTTCTCAACCCTTGTCCCACAATGTACTTATCATTTTATAAATATTTAAATCTAAAATCATATTGATTTAATTTTATTGATTGATCATCTAAATGTGGTATAGATGGTATTAAATAAATTACTTAAGTATAAGGTAATTCTTCATTCAAATAAGGTTGCATATATGAAACATAAGTATATGTTACAACTATTTAGAGTTTATGGAGTTTAAGCCCTAGGTTATTGAAGGGACTAAGTATAATAATTAAGGTATAAATATGGAACAAATATAGCCACTAATTTTTAATTGAATTGACCTAGTTTAACCTTTATAAAAATAGTAATAAATGGTGAAAATAAGTTATTAGATGGAAATAAATTGATATAGACGATTTAGAGGTCGCAAACTAGCATAGAAGCTAATCAAGGTGTCATCAACAGGATCCAAATGTTAGAATACTTCTTAGATAGTAGAAACCTAAGTAGACGATAGTTCCATATGGTTTTAGTGTCCTCATTTAGCTCTATGTCATCTTTTTAAATGAGTTTAGGTTTTGTAGACTAGGTCTTGTTTTAACTATGATCCAAATTTTAGGTTTATGGGATCAATACCTTTCTTAACTCTATTTTCTTATAAAACCCTATGTTTTCATGCTTATAAGAGTTTTAATGAACACCATGATAAAATAGGTTAGTGGTTCTGATGTGTTGAACATGTCGTCCACAATTCTATGTGGTCATGCTACCTACATACCAATACTCTAAAGAGGGATCAAGCCTAATGTAGTTATCCTACCTAAGTGCTTTGTGCAAGTGTAATTGAATTTTAGGATGACTAAGTGTAACTATATGAGAGGATTCTTTGGAGGCCACTTTAAATTGAATACCTATGCTAGGGATTTATTATTGAATAAATGGGCTAATTCAAGATAATATTATAAGAATTAGGAGCCTTCCCTCAATATGAAGTGGTAATTTTGTGTGCTTATATGTGATAGTGTCCACCTAGGGTGTAAGAGTGAAATATTAGTGGTTATAAATTATTTTGATAAAAATGACTTGGAAGGGTGACTTAAGAATAGGTCTAGCTAACCTTGATCCTCTTAGGGAGATGAAAATTACCTTTTCGAGGTTATAGGGACCTAAACCACTAATAGTGTCAGGAATGGCATAGGTATCTTCTTGATTACTTAATTCTAAGTTAGTAGTAAAGTTATGAAATTAATATTTAAGAGAGATATCTTTATTAATACCTTTAATATAGAGAATTTTATCATCAGGAAAACTATCTCAAAGATGACAGGTAGTGTATGGGTACCACTACAAGTTGTTTAGCAATGAATTTCCCTTTTACATATTTTTGTGTGATGATATGAAGGTCAAATTTCATTAAGAGAACCATATAATTTCCATTTATATCTCTGGGTAGAAAAGCTTTGGATAAAAATTGATGGAGTGGGTCAGAATGAACTATAACATAAGTTTTTTGATAGAGCATGTAGTGATGATGATTTTGAGCTAAAAAAAAGATATAAAATCAATCATTTTCAAATTTGGTATAGCATTTTTATTAATTGATGAGGACTCAACTAATATAGTAAATAACACACTTTATTCTAGTATCATCTTGTTAGGAAAGCATTGCCCCAACTGATATGGGTTTATAAGAAGTGTACAAAATCAAAGGATGATAATTATAAGGTGGATGTAGGGTAGGCAAATGGATAAATGATTCATTAATTTTATTAAATGAATTATAAAAATTATTAATCCATTCTAAAACATTACTTTTATTAAGAAGGAAATTAATAGAATAAATGTGATAAGCCATTTTGGGGATGAATCATTGAATTTACCTAAGATTGTCCAGGTAAGTATAATTATATATAATGGAATGAGGAATAGGAATGTTGACTATAACATCAATTTAAGTGTGATAAACATCAATACGATGATGAGATACTAAGAACCCTAGATATTTTCTTTATGTAACACCAAAAACACATTTGTAGGGGTTGAGTCCAACTTTGTATTTAGTGAGTCGATCAAATATGATGGATAAATCAGAAAGATGGGTTTTTAAAAATTTGGATTGGGAAATGAGATCATCCACATAGGTTTCCACAATTTTATGTATAAGGTCATGGTAAATGGGGTCATATCCCACTTATAGGTATCTCTAGAATTTTTAAGGCCAAAGGGAATTTTAACATAAAAATAGGTGCCCCATTTCATAGTGAATGTTGTGTTATGATGGTCTTCATGGGTGATATGAATTTTATTTTATCCTATAAAACATCCATGAGGAACAAAATTTTGTATCTAAGAGTGGAATATATGATGGCATCTATTGAAGGTAATGAAAAATTATCTTTAGTACAATCAAGGTTGAGATTGCAAAATTCAATGCATATGAGAATAACCATGGTAACCTTTTTTAAAATGGGAAATTTTTTTGATAGCCATTTATAATAGTCCACAGGTTTAATAAACTTGACATCTAATATTTTGATAATTTTTTAATGGCATAAGGTGGAAACTTTGGGTGAAAGTTTGATTATTTCTATTGAATGGGTTTGGTGTCAGAGAATTAGATTATGTTGTAAACCACGATAGTAATATCAATTCAAATTATGTCCTTATATGACCTAATGAAAGTATCATGACATTTATCAAAAAATATATTAAATTTATCATGCTCGATTTACATTAGTTCTCTAGAAAATGTTATAGGTTGAAGTAATGAAGGTGTATCATATTATATTCTCATGGTTTCCTCAATAATCATAACATTTCCATCTTGAAAATTATATGGCGTGTTGGGAAGATAAGAAATGGGATTGATTTTGGGATCGATGTTAGCAATGAAGTTGTTAAAATGAGGGAATTTTTATTTTAAATTCCTAAATTTGTGATGTTACTAAGGAAGTTGAAATTCTTAGGAATGAATTAATTCAAGGATGGATTTATCACTAGGTAATATAATTAGAGGTACATAATATTCCAAATCTAATTCAATATCAATATTTTTTTCCTATTGATATCATATTCATAATGTATTTAGCATACATTTATGTCATTGGCATCGAGAGTGATCTCAAGAGTAGGTGTAACTATGGAGGAAATTTGATTAGATTCAATTATATTTATAATAGGTGAATATTTAGAATCATTCATGGGTAGAGGATATGGTAGAGTAAACATTTTGATAGGGTATATACTAGGTTTTATAAGTTTTGAATTTGAGAGAGGTAATATTTATTCAACCACTTAAGGAGTATCAAGAAGTGGAGAATTTATTAGAGGTGCATGACCTTCAAGTTCTAAATCAATATCTATGTAAATTATGTGAACATTGTGGTTAAAATCATGTATTTTATCTAAGTTTTTATGATAGTGTTGTACATCTAAATATCTTAATTGATGTTGGGCCATAATTTAGTTATCATCATAGGTGGAAGAGATAGTACATGTTTATGTCTCTAAAGGAACATCAAAAGGGGATATTCCTAGATCAATAAATTTACACGGTGACATGGTTAAAGTGTCTTGAAATAACTTGGCCACTCCATAATCATTACAAGTGAAATCATCTTTAGTATAATATGTTTCATGTGCATTACATAGAGGAGGTAAATTGGTGGTCTCATTGATAAGAGGGATGGTATGATCACTAGGTAACAATGAAAGAGGAAGAAATTATAAAATTTAAGGAGGTTGCCTAGTAGTATTTCATGTGTTTTACAAAGAATTTGGCTCATCATCATCAGAATTAGCAAGAGTGATTTCTAAATCTAGATTAATATTTATGAATTTGGGTAATGGTGCACTATTAATTTTTGAAATAGTGGGAATTCATTATTAAGATTTAGGATTGGGAAGATGAATACTCCATGGGTTACGATTGACCCTATGTTTATATTGTTTACCATTATAAGTAAACTTGATACATTGGATTCTAAAAGAGGCAATATCCCTCATGATGATTTCATGCACATCCTAAGAGTATATTATAGGATAGTCATAAATTGATAACCATAAGCTTAGTACATATAGTTTTGTATCCAAAATTTAAGAGGGAGATAAATACAACCAAACATATTTTAATTATTCTTATCAAGTCTAAAATAGTTAAACAAGTGTTCATGAGATGATATTTACTATATTTGAGTTTCTGAAGTAGACAAATAGATGTCACATTAATTCTTGACCCCTCATCTACTAATACTTTGTAAATAAGGGTGGTATCAATGGCTATCTTGATAAACAGAGATTAATCATCAACTCAAAAAAAAATTAATCATTGATCATGTCTTGTTCAAGGAACTCTATAAAAGGTTTTGAATAAGTACAAATAGTTTGAATGGTATGAACTTCTAATAATTGAGGCTCGTGAGAAGGTTGTTCCTCTTCTAAGGAAGATAGTTCTTCAATTTCTTGGATTTATTTCATTAGGAATTTATGATGATAGGGAGATTTTTAACTAACTCCATGAGAGGAATTTTTAAACCATAGATTTGAGTTCCTCTAATAAATTCCAATGAGTTTTGGAAGAGGAAAAATCAACATGAGGTTTGGAAAGTAAATATTATTATGATGAAGATAAGTGGTTAGAGGCTCATATTACGGAAGTGGTTCATCATTGGTTTTTGAAAATAAGTTAGTTGTAGTAGTATCTTTGATAATCTACTATTCTAACAATGGTTTCTTTAGTTTTCATTGATAAATGACTTTATCCATGTTCATTTATTGAAAATTGGTATAGTATTGATCATAATCAATGTCAATCACATAAATATACTTGTTTGATTATTGAGGGTCAGATGTAGATAAAAATTTTAGGTTGTTAGAGTAATAATCTTTGGAATCTTGTTTTGTTTGAGAAGAATTAACGTAATATTGATGATCAATTTTGATCATGGCATGATGATTGAATGGATATCCTAACATAAAATAAACAAAAAAAATTAATCTACCAAAATATCTTGTGTAAATCACCTATATTGCCATGAAACCAAAAAACATGATTAATATCATATCATTTAGGTGGGTCATTATGATACATGAATGGTTTATAAGGAACTAAAAGGTGTTTCATTTATTGCATAGTTAACAACATATGGGAAGATTGGGGATTTTATTCTTTGGTTATTCCTAGTTTAGGTTGAGGAGGATTGAAAATTATTTCATTGGTTGAATGTTGGAAATATCCCTTGATGGTTTTAGAATTAGGTTGAAATTATTTCATTAGGAAGTCTTGATGCTTAGCTTAGTCAAGAGCATTATTTAACATTTGGGGAGAAAAATTTTGAATGTTATATTGGAGGGAAAAAGCTAATACCATTATGAAATGTTTAAAAAAATTATCATCATTCATGTTGTGATCATATTTATGATCCCAATATTTCTATCATTTGATAAAATCATGAGTTGATTCGATATGAGATTGCTTAACATTGGTTAATTGATTAAGATAATTTTTGGGAAGATCATTATGTTAGAACTTCTTAACTAAAGGATTGACCAAATACTAAAGTTTCCATATACAATGTTTGGGAAGTTAGTTATACCATTCTAATACATCACCAATAATTTTTTTAACTACAAGCTTAATTGTGGTAAAGGTATTAATTCTAATCTACTACTTATAAAGATTATTGAATGCCTTAAGAAAATATGCAGGGTATTTAATCCCATCATATTTAATAGTTAGAGATATAATTACCAATATAAATATAAATAATTTATGGGGATAAAGGATTATTTTTAATGTGTTGAAGAATCTTATTCTACATGATAGGTTATGTAATAACATTTATTGCAACATATTTAAGAGGTGGATGGATAATATTTTGATTAATTTCTAGGAAGAAGAATGGGAGGCTTATTAGCAATGTTTATCAAATGATGTTTTAGTTGCATTATTTGAGATGTGTTATATATTTTCATTTTTTTCATTTTTTTCACTATTTGTGTAATAATTCAAGTTTTATCAATCGATAGATTGGTGCTAGTAGGAGGATTCCCTGAATTGGTATTAGGGGGAGGGATGCTAGGTGGTATATTTCTTATGGGATCATTTGATAGGATTTAATCAATGTCCCTCACATTATGGTAATATGTTTGAAGGTGGTAATTATCTTGATGAGTATGAAAAGGTTATGATCCACCAATATCACCTATTGGAGTGATTTGAACCATATTACAATCAAAAGTTAAGGAAGGAGAACAGGTGATCCAAGAGTGAGTATCCTCTTGGGTTGTGAAGTTAGGAAGAAAAGAACATCTAATATAGAATCTAAATGGATTAAGGTTATCAAAAAATATTTTTATATGGGATGGCATGATTCTTGAAGAAATAATATAAGATCAAGAAGCAAGGAAGAAAAACATGGACAAATTTAGACACACATAGAATAGTATCGACCAATAGTGATAGAGTCGACTAGATTGATAGACTTTGTGAAAAGTTTCCAAAAAATAAGTTATAAAAGACACAATCAAACTAATCGGCTATGTTTTACAAAGGACAAAATACATACATGCAAGAAGGATACATAGTCGTATGGGTTGACTATGTATTATAGATGAATAAATGAAAAAGACTAAAAAAGAGAACACAATCAAATAGATAAAATATGCATTGCTAGATAGGAAACATAATATCCTAATAAGATACATAGTTATAAAAGTTATCTATGTACTGAAGGGAAACAAAATGAACATTCTAAAAAGATTGTGTCAATAAAAATGATAGTTTTATGAAAATAGATAAACTTTTTACAATATATTTAATAAAAAGAGATGAAGGACACAAGTAATTGGATTAATGTGATTTATCCAACTAGAAAACATAGTACAAACCTTGCATTAATGTTGGATAATGTAATTTTTTCAATAAAAAAATAATGATCAAATAGAAATCAACAACTTGAATGTAAATGTTAACTAATTGGTCATTATTAAATTTCATTAAGTTATAATAAAATTTGAAATTAATGTGATGGAGAGTTGGATATAAGAAGGAACTAGAAATTAATCTATAGATAGTTCAGGTAGTTTAGGTTGAAAGGGATCTATATTTATGATGGTACTAGCTTGGTATTTTGGCCTACCCCCTCACTTCACAATATCAGAATGATAAGGGTATCAGGTTATTTATCAATATATATCATCAACCATGTATTTTAATTGGCCAAAAAACCAAGTCAAATTCCCCTTAGTGATGAAATTCAAGTAGATAGGGATTGGGAAGAAAATGTTTAATGTGTTTTTTGTGTAAAGTGATTTGGAAGTGTATGCAAAAAATAAAAATAGTGTGATTAAATTGATAACTTCAAAAACCACCTAATTAATCGGTGTTTGTTACTTTAAACATGCAACAAATAAAATTAAAAATTGAATTAATTACTAACAATAATATGTTAGTTCCCTATGACTTTAAAGAGTACAAAATTAGTTTAGGAGACACTGCATGCAAACAATAAAGAACAAAGTTGACAAGGCTACTACTATTCTATAAAATCAATATTTAGAAGAACACATTAAAATAGGTTGACTATGTCTTCTAGATATAATACAAGGTATAGAACTGTGTTTATCTGTTTGACCCAATTTTTTATAGGTTACAATTTTATAAACTATAAACTTGTGAAAAAAAGGTACTGGAAATGAGAGACTAAAATGATAGAGGAGGTAAGAATTAACATTGGTGGTTTTGAATATTCTTAGTTTTCAAAAAAAATATTGCATTTCTCAAGTGTTGATTTAAATAATATGTGAAAAAATTTGAATGGATAGATGAAGTTTGTAAAACTTATATGATAAAAGAATAATTTTCAAATAGAGTCAATTGGATCAACTATGTCTGCAAACCTTTATTTTGATAAATAAGAACTATGAATAGAGTCAGATGGCTCAAATATGTATAAAATCCTATAACTAAAAAGAAGACTATGATGAGATGATCAATCCTATCTCATATATTAGGATAATACATGCATGGATAAAACAAAGTCATTTTGTGTGACTATGTGTTAAATCTTTTCATATATTGTTAGAAATATACTGACAGGTTTGATACAATACTATAAAAATAAAAATATATCATGTGATAATAAAATGAATACATGAAAGAAAACCTACAAGGTTTTAGTTCACATTAGTTTCACAAGAATGTATAAAAATGAAAATTTATCTAACCTATTAATCAATCCTAGTTCATAGAAGGTAAATCCTACTTACACTTATATTTGTTGATACATTAAATATTCATGGTCATGACCAAGATGGATCCACTAGACCTAACCAAAGGATATCTTACCATAACAAAATTACTAGAGAGGATTCATATTCCAAATCCTTTATTCAAGAAATAACATGCAATAAACATAGCTAGGTATTATGTTTTCATATTGACTAAGTAAATAATAAATAAAGTAAAATCTAATCTAGTGCTCACCATGTGGATCAACGTGGGGATAATAAAGATAGAAAGTAAGCATGCATAGAGTAATTCATATAAGTTATGTATATATAAAACCCTAATGCATGGAGAGAATAATATATTCAAAAGCCATTACTTATTCTAGTTATATATACTAAAATAGTGGAGTAAAGTTAGAGATACTTACCTTGAGGATGAAACCATCGAAACTTTATCTCTCCCTTGGATAAATGTGCTTCATAAGAGGTTGTTTTAGTTTTTTAGGATTACTAAGAAAGTCCTAAGCATCCAAGACTTTTCTATAAGATAATATTCTTATACAAGTATAAGCCATAAAAAAAACTCTTCATATAGAATGGTCAAGGAGCAGATTGTAATGAAGTGCAAATGAATAATTAACTCTCTTATCTATCTAAGAAATGGCAAAATTAATGTGTACATGTAGTTGAATCAAACCCTAAACCTTTCTAAAATTTTAGTTGATATAGTCAACCTAATTTGACTCTATATCATTATTTGATAAAATAATTTAGGTCCTAGTTTAGGTCAGCCAAGATGGACCTAGACCCATAACATGATTTTATAAAATTAAATCCAAGGTCGGTTGAGGCTGACAATATACTTTAAAATGTCAAAAATGGTTTTTAGGATTAAGAATGGAATAAGTCAGTTGGTTAATTTCTTAGAAGAGTGTGCAAGAGAGGTTTCAAATATTAGCTAAGTGTATAACATAAGATTGTGTAGATATAAAGTGGTGGTATAGGATAAAAAATCATGTAAAGCACCAATGGACTTCCCACCCCTTTCTTGGTGTACCCTTTAAAGCATGCACTCAAAGAGATTGAGACTCAATGGGTTCTTTCAAGATAGAAAGAATCAGTAATTGATAGATTTTTCAAATATTATGTGTATACACATGGTGTATGATGTGTAAAACATATATAATGACATGGAGTTTATCATTCCATTGGATCAACTAGTATATAAGTGAACATATAGAAATAATGTGTCATACACATGCCCCAAAATTTGATATATAAGCATATATATTTTAGATTAAATTTTACTAATTTATATCTAAGTATATGAACTAAAATGGGAATGATCATGTCATGCATGATACCCCAAATCTAAGAAAACTAGTATTAATCTAAGCTACACTAAGCTAAAACTAGTAATCTATAATTTAACATGTGTAAACCTAGATTGCACCTAATAAAATTTTATGGTGAATCTATAATTTCCTAAAACTAAGGCTACTAGAAATTAGAGCCATATCTTGGATAGTCATTCCATGTAGGACTACTTCCTAATTTGGCTACTAACATCTAATTGTTCAAATTTTTATGCAATTGAAACTGATCTTTGTGTCAATTTTCCCCATTGGTTTTTAATAAATATGATTTCTATGTTCTAATCCTATATGCTAAAAATTGTATATGGAGTGCATTTAGATAGCCTAATCTTTGTGACAAACCTCTATGAATTCCCCCTTTTTTGAAGGGATTTGATAAACCTATGTAAGAATTGTCCTCAAAGGAAAATATTCTAAAATATGTGTGTTAGTTATAGTATATATGATATATGCATAATAAACCAATATGATGTGCATACATAGAATCAAATTGTAATATAATCAAAGCATAAGCTTGTAATGTGTGATGTATGTTAAATCTAGCATTCACAAGGTTGTCAAGATTGATGGCCCAAAGAAAATCAAGAATAATTCAATAGATTACATTCCAAACAAAATTTCACACAAAAAATTATAATGTCTTAATCTGATATTATATTTATAAAGAGAGTAAAAGCTTATAAAACTTTCATGGGAGGTTACGAGAGAAAACCAACTTTCTTGTGTAACCAACCAACTAACAAAATAAGTAATTAATCGAAGAAAATAAACTAAGTAAACTAAGTAACTTTGTATCATAAACCCAAAAAAATACATCTTGATCCAAAGGGATATAGAAGAATATATGGATCAATGACTTTGAATTCATCAATGAGTATTTATGCTACATCTACAAGCTATCACACTATACATCAGTATGTTGATCAAACTATGGATGATGAACACAATCATGGTATTTTCATCCCATTTAACCATCATACCATACTATATTATAACCCAATCAAATCCTCTCTAACTACATTGACACAAATAAGGTCCCACATAGGAACCCATTAAAGTGATCCTCTAGTACTCTATATGGCATATCTCTTAGATGACCAAAAATTGGCAACATCACATGCATGTCTTTGCTCAACACTCAAAATTATAGAAAATATAATGCTAAATCATACAACCACTAATGACTGATTGAAGGACACTATGAAATATTTTCCTCCTATTAGGTGAGAGGTGAGAAGTAGTGCAGCATAAAAACAAATTCAAACTACTATGTCTACTCCTTAGTAATCATATCAACACAATAAAATAAAACCAAAATTGAAAGCAAAGTAAACAAAGAAAAAATTTCTATCCCAATAGTGAACCCATTATCTAAGTGAATAAAAAATTGGAGAATTGAAATTATCCTCCAACCTCTATGTTCCTCTAACCTCTAGTTAGATATATTTACCCTGTTAGATCATTAGGGACCTATAAACATCAAAATGTAAAATCATTGTCACTGACAACACAAGTGATGGGACATGTCGATACAATCTTATTTTGTTGTATACAATGCATTTTGGTAATTTTTTTAAAGATAGGGTGTCAAATTCCAAGAATAACGTACTCATACAACATTAAATTCAATATATTTGGCATAAAAGATTCACATAATGACCCTCTAAAACATAAATTTGACCATTCCAATGTGCCTAGAATGTTAAAAACCATGAAGATCATCTGGCTAGATGACCACTTTTTGACTATAAGATTCTTTATTAGACCCTTATATCACTAGAGTCATTTTACAAAGATTTTTGAGACTAGAATATTAACTTTTCAAAATAGCATATTTTAAAAATCAATTGTGAAAAAGAATTTTGTTCAAAATATGTATTTTAAACCTTGAATCTTTCTATCCAACAAACTAACAAAAACACCTTATCCACCTTTCCATCAATCCATTCAAGGATACAACCCTAAAAATTTATAAGTATCCTTTTTTTAAGAAATAATAAAAAAGAAATTTACTTTTTTACTTTTCATGTAAAAACACAAGTGTGAATCGATTTAACACTTTCAACTCCACATTCATTATCTACTGGGGCCCACACAAATATAAAGATAGATTTAATCAAAACCAAAAAAAATTATTGCTCTTTATTATACCACTATAGAATCATACTAGTTTTATGTTTTGAATTTAAATCAGGTCTATGTTTTGAATTTAATTTAGGTCTAGATTTTGAATTTAAATTAGGTCTACATTTTGAATTTAAGTTAGGTCTATATTTTTTCTACTTATAATACTCATAGCTCAACTTTGAAAGGCTTCTTTGTCATATACATGTCTATTCAAAACAGTTTTTGTATTATTTTATGAAAATTTCTTATTTTAACACCATTTCAATTCATAAAGACTGGCAAATATAACCACCAAAATTCTTGGGCTCATTACGTTAAAGGTCAATGAAGAGAAATGTATGGTTTTTATCTCCTTTATGGCTTTTCTCATCCTTCCATGTACTTCTAATCACTTATATAAATGTTTTACATTCTTAGTCTTCTTTAGGCAATACACATGGTTGGTGATTTTAGCAAATAAATTATGTTGATCTCAATAGTTGACTTATTATTGATACTTTTCTTATTCCCCACATCAATCAATACTTTCAAAAATCATATACTTCAACTTTAATTCATTTATGTCTCTCCTTACATTTTTTTCATTCATTTATCCATCCTTTGAATGTGGCTCTGATACCACTGATGGCCTAGAGAAATTCAAGAATAATTTAACATATTACATTACAAACACTTTTTCACACAAAAAATTATTATGTATTATTCTGAGATGATATTTATAAAGAGCATGAGAGCTTATAAAAATTTCATGGGAGGATATAAGAGAAAACCAAATTTCTCATGTAACCAATCAACTAACAAAACATGTAATTAATCTAAGAAAATAAACTAAGTAAACTAAGCAATTTTAGATCATAAAACAAACAAAGATAGTTATAACAATGTTTATAAATAAAATATATATATAGTAACTAATTAGATACCTAGGGGTATGGGGTATGATATCCATCATGATATCCAAATGAGACATGGAGATGCATGAGGTCCCACATGACATCTAAAACTATAGTGTGTAATAAGAAAGAGATAATTTTCATGGCCATGGTTCATATAATAAAGCATACATACTACACACATGAAGCATGAAAATTAGGCCAAGGGGCCATAATATAAGGGACATGGTCACATGTCACTAAATATAATAAATCAATACATACAAGGACGTGTTTAAATGTCCACATATGCTAAAAACAAATAAATTGGCTTAGATCCACATAGAAGGACATGTTTAAATGTATGCATACATAATTAAGAAGGAACACACAAGGACATGGGGACATGTCCAAATCATACATATAATGAAAATAAGTGACATATAGTTGTAGATAAATTACATATTCAAATACCTTTAAATAGAAGAACCATATAGACACATTCAAGTCTAAACAAGGAAAGCTAAAAATGAAAGTATGCATGAACATGCAATACAAATCTGTATAAGAGATAAAATGTAAATATTTTTGATTATAAATTATTATTATTATTCATAAAAAAATAGAATTATGTGTATCATTATCCATATAAAGATATGGTGATGCTAAATATATGATGTAGAGTTTAGAAGGATGTAACCTACTAATTGAAACTGTGTAAAGGGTGTCCCAAATAGGCAAATGTATCAAATGAGGAACCTGTGTATCTATGTAAATGCCCCTAGTGGGTAGATGGTAGTAGATATTGATTGGTGTAGTGTACCTAAGTCTTGAAATTAATCTAAAAGTAATCAAAAAGAACAAGTAAAACATGTATGTATCATAAGAACTGACTATACTAAGATAGCTAACATATTTAGTGTCTAATAAATATAAAAAATGTAAACATGGCAATGCATGCAATTTATAATTTTGTATTTTTTGAGTAAGTACTTAATTTGTTTTGTGTATTTGAAATATCGTATTATTTTTGTATTTTCTAGATATAAGATATGTATAATTAATTTGAAAATGAAACTATATACAAGGAGCAAGAAATAAGTAAAGTATGTATAAGAAGGGTGGAACAATATTAACTAATGAGTCTCATGGGAGACTCACTATCAGTGTGGCTTATGTTAAATAAAGGAATGATGATCTTGTGTGATGAATTAAAAGCTAACCGAGGTCCCATAAATTATTGTAATGAGTGATCTATAATTGACACTACTTATGAAGTAGTACTATGAATTTGTTTAACTAATTATGGTGTCTTGTGAATTGTAGGGGCCTTAAAGACCCATATGGTAGAAGATATTATAGCTTGCATAGGTTCCCTATTATGAGAAATATTAGAACTCAACAATACTGATCTCAAAATAAAATGAGTAGAGGGATGTACTCTAGAATTTATAACATTTCTCTAATGTAGGGGTCTCTCTAATAATCATCTTATTGGGAGAGTATTCATATGTGGTAACATAATAAAGTAGACCTCACTTGATCTGGTGTCTCAACTAAACTATGTTGTTTACTGATAGGAACTATGGCCAGAACTATAATTGGTAAGAAAGACCATCATATGTGATCACCTGATTTACATGTATATATTTAAGGCATATATGCACATAAGATGGGATGACCAGTAATTGATGTATGCATGGCCTACCAAATAACATGTCAAATGTTCCTACACTAGTTACTACTAAGAATTTAGTCATAACATGTACTTGTCTAACTTATAGTGGATGTATAATCTTCCCATTGGAGATTTAAACATGGCCACTAAAATCATGAATAACTATGTTGGTAGGAGATATATCCTTCTCTAAATACCCCACTATTGTAGAAGTGTGATATTTCAAATGTTAATACTTGACCCATTCTCAACCATAACATTTTGAATAGGATGATTATATATGTAGGCTCATAAAAAAAGTGCATATAAATCTGAATCATCATCAATGATCTCCTAATCTAAGAAAGTGATGAGTGGTCTAGCTGGTAACATATGATGATACATACTAATAATATTGTGTAATGGGTGTGTATCCTCTATAGTTGTTTGATATGACATTGATAGTGGATGTGCTTGATATGTCTAGTGAACACTTGAAGTTCCCCCTATTGTGTATTATCATTGATGTCAAATGTGACTAAGCCTAGTTGGTAGTATGTTGATGTGACAAGGGGAATTGAGAGAGTATTGTAATTAAAAGATGTTTTCATGAGAGAATTATAAGGAAAGAGAGAATTTTAAGGGAAAAAATGTATTATGTTTTCATGAAAGTATAGATCATTTTTGTCATGGTTGATGTCGAATATGTATCATGTGAAGATTGACTATGTGTGATATCAAAAAGCATCTTGGGATGGTTCTTTATCAATGCTAACTAAGGAAAAATGGAAATATGTGATATTTCAAAGTACATGAAAAATAAGCTACATGAGATAAAAGAATGTGGTCATGAGAGTTTTCATTAGTAAGGTCATTCATGAGAGAGAGAGTGTTGCATGAATGAGATTTGTCATGAATATTGTGAGCATGGAATATATAAATCATGGAAGAGTATTTGAATACAAATAATGTTTGAATAGGAAGCATAATGTATAAAGAGGTCTATATCAGTCATTGATGTCTTGATATGAAGAGTTATGTGTAGATAAATGTATGTGCATAGTTTTTCATAGTCATGACATGAAGAGTGTCAAGGTGAGCCATGTGAAGGAAGCTTGGTCATATGGTTTTGGGTCTATATAAGGTTTTGTAAGATTACTATCATTAGAAAGAGAATGGTTCAATTATATTAGTGTGTTTTTATGTCTTATGTCTTATTGTTTGATTTTTTGTTGAGGTCATGACACGTAAGGAATAAGTCAAGTTGACAAGTGCATTAGAAGATTGAGCCTAGTCATATCATGGTGAAGGTATGATCTAGTGGTATGATGAGGTAAGTAAAATTATGAATATGATAGGTTGTGTGATCATGATAATAATGTGTGGATTCACTCAAAAGTGTTTCAAAATGAGATTATAAAGGTAGGTCCTTTAGTCTTCGTTTACACCTAGACCATTCTTTAGCCCTGCCTAGCCTAATGAGTTATGAGGATCAGATTCTAAGGTGAATGCATGAAAGATATAATTGATAAAGATAATTAAATTTTTTTAGGAGAAATCATGAATTATTAGGTTATGGCTTATATTAAAAGGCTTGAAAATTGGTTTTGAGGTATCTTGAGTCTACAGAATGAATGTATACAAACCTGAGAAGGACTTTTAGGTGTTCATTGGCATGTGTAACCTTTGAATTAGAACCTAATATATTAAGGAGATATGGTTAAGTTTCCTATATAATATCTATAGGCATTGGTTTTGGATTTAATGGTTATTACTTTATGAACAATCATTAACACCAAAACCTATGTTAAACCTCCATAAAATCCTAATAAGGACTTGATGTGTAAGATATTGTAAAAAATAGACTATAATGGTCTCAAATGACTATAAAGGTTATTGGATAATATATTCAACTCTCCTAAGTACCTCCAAGTGGTGGTGGTTAGTTAGATGAGAGAGAATACATAGTTGCAAGCTTATTTGGCAAGTAATTGTTATATCTCTCAAATGTTATATTGGTCAATAAGATCAAATTAATGGAATAATAAGATATATAATCATAATAAATTCATGTTATGTTTTATGGATAGGTTCCACCCTTCAAGTTTGTTAATTTTCTCATCAAAGTTAGTCAGTCATAAACATACCTAATAGTGTGATCAATGAAAAACTAAGGCAGAGATGAGAAGATAAATTTGAGGGTTTGATCATGTCATACTAATGCAACCAAGTACATGAAGAGTTTATTAACTAATTTTAATTAATTTTTATTCTTTTAATAAGTTTTTTAGGTCAATGACTATGGTGAAAAAGTTACTAAAAAAATGGCTAGTTTGGTTTAGATAAGATTGTGAAACATGAAGTCAAGAAATTAGTCTATAAGACCAATATTTGTCATTACACCATATGATTTTTACACTTTATGATGTCTTGAGGATATATAATGACCATGTGTATGTTTCATGAGTCATGAAAAGTATCTACATATGTGTTGAAGTTTTAATGCTTTATAATTGATTTCTAAGTTGGTTTGGCAGTTCGTAGTAAGCAAGTTACATAGATGATCTTGAGCCTTTATGTCCTAAGTGAAGATATTAATAAAAAATTGGGATGATATTTAAGTCATGTATTATATGTATAAATGTTTAATTTTTCATGATTAAGTTTCTTAGGAGTGTTTGAGCTTCATTCTTGCAAGACATATTTTTTATTGTATACAAGCCTAAAAGGGTAGTTTGTCCTAAGGAAGGTTTGAAGGTATGAATGAAGTATGAAGATTTAAAAACTCATGGAGGAGTTAAAAATATTTATTTTTCCAATTTATTTAATGTTTTTTAGTTTTTTTATAAACCCATCTAGGTGCAATAAGATCAAGCCATAACATTAAGAGAGCGGACCTAATGAAGAAGGTCTCTATGAAACCTAAAGGATGAATAAAACCAATATTAATCATTAAGTAAAATTATTATACAGATTTAAAATAACCTTAGTTTAATATATTTCCTATAAAAATTCTTTTTAATTCTTTATTACATGACATAAAGGTGATTAAGCATGAGAGAGATCAGACAGACTTTTGGTACTCATAGGCCTAATCTGACAATGAACTACATAGAGTGATCTTATGAAGTGGTTGGACCTAAAATGTTTTTTAAATCTTGGATAATGTTATATGGGGTCCATTTGTGTTATTTTTAAAATAATATTGATGTATATGGAGGTAAAATGTGTTTAAATGAATCATGTTTACACATTACTTGACATACCTAATGCAATTAGGTCTCCATGAGTCCTAATAGAGAATAAGTCCTAATTGAGATGTGCTGACTAAGATGGATCCAAATTATGATTTAAAAATATTTATAATATTTATTAAGACCTATTATTTTTCTAACCTAAGAGGCTGAAGGTGTGTGACTGACCAAGTGGTATGTGAATAAGAGATTAGTATATATACAAGGTAGTTTAGGCGTACTTGTGTGTGAAAAAAGGGTATGCATATAAGTGAGTAAAAAAAAGATAAATGAGTTATGAACATTGTGAAATATTTTTTAAACCCTAAGAAGAAAGAATATAATAATTCATGAATTTTTTAAGTTGTCTACATTAGTGATACATGGTCAAATCAGAGTTTATGAGGGCTAGATAAGCAAATAAAAATGTATGCAATGAGTGAAAAGGATGATGTATGGTTAAGCAAAAGGATGTCTTGAAATGAGTTAAAATCCATAAGAGGAGAGTATATAAGTATAAATGAGATATTTTAAAGATGTATACATACATACATACATACATACATACATACATATATATATATATACATATATATATATATATACATATATATATATATATATATACATATATATATATATATAGATGTATATATATATATATATATATATATATATATATATATATATATATATATCTGTGTGTGTGTGTGTGTGTGTGTGTGTGTGTGTGTGTGTGACATAATCAGATTTAATAAGGATTAGACAAGCGAAGGAGAGTGAGCCTTGAGATTGATGAGTACAAGAGTAGAGGTGTGGTCATAATTTATTGATTGAGCAGTAAAAAGTTTAGAAGGTGATCAAAATATAGAAGTGTCTGACTTGGTGTTGAGTCACTTAGGGAGTTGATGCTTCCTTATAAGGGGGTTCTTGTTAAAGCTTAGTCAAGTGGATGTTTGATAGTTTGCAGTTGGTAATCTAATTTGAGTTATTTCTCAATAGAATTTGATCTTATACAAAAAAAAATTTAGGACTATAGTCCAATTGCATATGTCATAGTGTTGGTTTTCTTCCCATTAAGGGTTTCCCACTCATATATGTGTTATATGTCTTATGTTCTCATTTCATGCACATATGAATGGTTCTAAATGCATTTCTAGATCACTATGTTTCTCTCATAGTTCATGAATGTTAGAGTACAATTGTAAAAAAAAATTAATGTCACTAAATTACCCCTAGTGAATTGTGCTTCCAAAAATTGGTATCATATCCTAATCCTTTGATATAAGCCTAACATCTTGAAGGTGATCCTAAGAAAGTCAAGATGTATAGTGATTAAGTGGAATAATTATTGCCTGTGGTATAAATCCTTGGGAGTAGAATTTGGTCTGAGGAAGAAGATAAGTATGATTAGCTGAAAGTACAAATAGTTTCCTTAAAATATGAGAATGATAATCTCATAGACAAGATGAGCAAGTTTGAGAAAGAACATGATAATTCAGAACAAGTCAAGAGTACCAACATGAAAGTCAACATGAAGAGACCAATTGGGTAGCCCAATGCAATGAGGCATTTAAATTATTTCAATGGTAATTATTTTTCTTGTCATATCTTTGGTCATAGATCAAGTGATTTTAGAATGGTGTCAAGGGATGAGTTATCATGTGACCATGGGAGAATAAGTGATTAGTTAAGAGGTAAGTATAGTAATGTTGTTTGTTATAGTTGTCATAATATAAGACATTGAAAAATTATATCTTAATTAAGTTAGAAGACCCTCAAGACTTAACAAGGTATATGAATCTCTTAGAGTACACGAGAAGGGTCAAACATTTTTATGAAAGCCAAAGAAAGTTAGGATTGATCATATTGATCCCAAGAGTCAATATGCATTAATTTATATGGTAGATCAAGGATCAAAAGTGAAGGAATTTCAAGAATACTTGTTATTTACATATATTGACAAGGAAATAAAAAATAAGAAGGATGCCCAGGTGGATGAGTCAAATGCTTAAATCAAGCCTAAGTGGATTCTAAGGAGGGACTATCCATCTCATATTTTCAGATGGATGAGAAGAGTGGTTTGGAGATATGGGAATCTCCTATGTTCATGGTGTTTTTGGAGCCCTGTGGAAAGGGGTGACTCAATTAGCCTTAATAGATAAACTCTCCTATTAGTAGAAGCATGAGGTTATATTCAAATAAGGACTCATATTGAGAGGATTCCAAGTTATCTATTTTGCAAAGTATGAGTTATTTTCTTTATAGATTGTATTTATATGACAAAGTGAAAGGATTTTTGGTTAGTATGAGCATTTATTATGGATATCAACTTGTGAAGATCCATAGTATGGAATGCAATTCTAAGCATAGGATTGTGTCTAGAGACATATGGAATATGTATTGGTCTACAAAACCAATATGGTCATACAGACAAGTTGGATGTTATTGGCAAATATGAAAGTGTGATGAATGTTAAAATAATTCATTACCTCCAAGAATAGGTGATGAAGGATAAAAACGTTTGTAAAGTCTTGACAAGCATATAAGAAAAGTCAAAGGTAAGAAAAAATCTAATTGTACTTCAGTAGACTATACACAACATGTTGGAGACCCAAGTGAGTTGATCAAGCCAATTTGAATGACTCAAAGAATATGAAGAATGAGGATACATTGTCTATAATGTCACTATTAATCAAATAAGTCTAAGGAGGTAATAACACAAAAAAAGGTGAGAATTCTAAAAGTATACATATAGATATTTCATAGGTAGAATGAGAGAAAATACATACTTTTGTTGTGGGAAATATTACTAGTGTGATCCAATGACAAGGTTAATATATACATGTTGAGAATGGTCTATGAGTCCTAATGAATAATCTTATTATCACAAGCTATGAGGACAAAATAGGAGTTAGTAATATGATCCATTAGCTTCAAGAGCATATGAGTAATGGTCTATGCCAAATAAGGTATACAGAAACATCAAGACATGCTGAAGAATGTGGCCAAGACTGAGAGCATGATGGATGTTTGTGAAGATGGAGTAGTGAAATGAAGAAAAATCTTATCCATCTATGTGTCATCAAGTTGAATTAAGGAAAGTGACTAGTCTTTTGTTTTACGAGTCCATTTGAAGATCTATGTTAGATAATAATAAGATGTGATGGCCTAGTGAGTGATCAAAGGTTCTTATCATAGATAAATTGATTGAGGTATGTATTAAGATAGGGGGGTCATGTTTGTATGATCCTTCATAGACTATGATATTGTTACCAAAAGGGGGATAGATCTTAAAAAGGGAGAAAGAGACCAGATTGAAAAGAGCTAGTTCTAAGATAAAGTTTAGAATACTTCATAGACTCAAGAAATGTTGATATCTTATTTTTTGCAAGAGGTGTGATCCAAGAAGTTACATCAGAGGGATAAAGTATCAAACATATCTTTGTCATAATGTCAAAGGGGGAGAAATTTTATAATGAGGGAGAATTTTCCTATTAAAATATGTTTTTGAAGGTAGTTGCCATTAATGACAAAGGGGGAGATTGTTGAGTATTGTGATTGATGTCAAAGGTGACTAAGCCTAGTTAGTAGTATGTTGATGTGATAAGGGGAATTGAGAGATTATTGTCATTAAATGATTTTTTCATGAGAGAATTTAAAGGGAAGAGATAATTTGAAGGCAACTTATGTATTATGGTTTCATGAAAGTATAGATCATTAATGTCAAGGTTGATGTCAAATATGTATAATGTCAAGATTGACAATGTTTGATATCAAAAAGCATCTTTTAATTGTTTATGTCAATGGTAACTAAGGATAGATGAAATTATGTGATATGGTAAGGTACATGAGATAAAATAATGTAGTCATGAGAGTTATCATGAGTAAGGTCATTCATGAAAGAGAGAGTATTTCATGAATGAGATTTGTCATTAATATTGAAAGCATAGAAGGTACAGATCATGGAAGAGTATTTGAAGATAAATAATGTCTACATAGGAAGCATAGTGTATTAAGAGGTTTGTATGAGTAATTAATGTTATGACATGAAGAGGTATATGTAGAGGAATGTATGTGTATAGTGTGGCATAATCATGACATGAAGAGTTTCACAGTGAGCTATGTGAAAGAAGTTTAGTCATATGGTTTTGGGTATATATAAGGCTATGGAATATTGTTATCATCAGAAAGAGGATGGTGAAGTTATATGAGTGTGTTGTGATGTCTTATATATGCTTTTTTTATGTTTTTTTGAGTTCATGACATGGAAGGAGAATGTCAAGGTGTTAAGTGCATTGGAAGATTAAGCTTAGTCATGGCATAGTGAAGGTATGATTTGGTGGTATGATGAGTGAGTGAAATTAGGAATGTGGGATGTTTTTAAGGTTGTGTGATAACTATAATAAGGTGTGAATGCACTCAAAAGTGTTTCAAAGTGAGTCTTTGAAGGTAGGTCCTTTAGTCTTGGTCTACACCTAGATGATTCTTTATCCCTACCTACCCTAATGAGGCATGAGGGTCAGATGTTAAGGTGAATGTGTGAAGGAGATCATGGATAAAGGTCATTAAAGTTTTTAAGGATTATTCATGAAGTATGAGGTTATGGTTTGCAAGGAAAGGCATAGAAAGTGGTTTTAAAGTCTCTTAAGTGCACATAATAAAGGTATAAAAACCCAAGAAGGAATTTCAAGTGTTCATTGGCATGTGTAAATTTTGCATGAGAACATAATATGTTAATGAGAGATGGGTAAGGGTCATAAATAATATCTATAGGCATTATTTTTGGATTTAAGGGGTAGTCCTTTATGAATAATTATTAACACCAAAACTTATGTTAAACTTCCCTAAAACACTAATAAGGACTTGACATGAAATATATTATTAAAAATAATCCATAATGGTATAAAATTACTATAAAATCTATTATTTAATGTATTAAAATCTCCTACGTACCTCCAAGTGGTGGCGGTTAGCTAGATGAGAGAGAAAATGTATAGTTACAAGCTTATTTGGATATAAATAGATGTAGATCTCAAAATTTGTATTGGTAAAGAAGATAAAATGAATGTAATAATAAGTTAAAGACTCATAATAAATGCCAATCACTTTTTTTAGATAGGATCCACCATTCAAGTATGCTAAGTTGGTCATCCAAGTTAGCCAATTGTAGACAAACCTAATGGTGTGAACAATGAAAATCCTAAGTAAAGATGAGAAGATAGATTTGAGGGTATGAGCATGTCATATTGATGAAACCAAGTAAATTAAAATTTTATTTATGGATTTTTAACTCATGTTTATTCTTGTAATAACTTTTGGAGTTCAGTAAATATAGTGAAAAAGTTACCTAAAAAAGGGCTTATCTAGTTCGGATAAGAGTGTGAAACATGAGGTCAAGAAATTGGTCTCCAAAACTAATATTTGTCATTATACCATGTGATATTTACATTTTAAGATGTGTTAAGGATGTATAATAATAATTTTTATCCCTTAGTATTTAATAAAAATATATAAATAGGTGTTGAAGGTCTAATCCTTCATAACTTGTTTTTGAGGTGGTTTGATAGTTCTAAGTAAGCAAGTTGTATAGATGATCTTGAGCCTTTATGTACTAATTTAAGGTATTAAAATAATTTTTGGATGATATTTAATTAATTTATTATATTTATAAATGTTTCATTTATCATTATTAACATGCTTAAGAGTGTTTTAGATTCATTCTTGTAAGATAGATTTTTCACTGTATACAGGCCTAAAAGGGTAGTTTGTCCTCAAGAAGGTTTCAAGGTATGAATGAATGATGTAAATATAAATAATAATGGAAGAGTTAATAAGATTTAATTATATAATTTATTGAATGGTTTTCAGTTTTTGGATAAATCTATTTGGGTCCAATAAGATCAAGTCTTAGTGTTAGGAGAACATACCTAATGAAGTAGTTCTTCATGACACCTAAAGGATGGATAAGACCAATATTAATATTTAAATTATATTATTATAAATGGTTTAAAATGACATTAGGTTCATATATCTCATGTAAAAATTATTTATATGTCTTGATTACATGACATGAAGGTGATCAAGCATGAGAGAGATCACATAGAATTTTGGTACTCATAGGCCTAATATGATGTTGAACTAAAAAGATTGTTCTTCTTAAGTGGTTGGAGATAAAATGTTTTCATGATTTTTTTAAATGAATATTGATATCTATTGAGGTTAAAGGTGTTTCAAGGAATCAACTTTACACCTTACTTCACAAACCTACTGCAATTAGGTCTTCATGAGTCCTAATAGAGAAATAAGGCCTAATTGAGTTGTGGCCAACCAAGATGTCATATTCACAATATGTCATAATACCTATTATATGTCTTACCTAAGAGGTTTAAGGTTTATTACCAACCAAGTGGTATGTGAATAATAAATTGGTATATATAAAAGGTAGTTTAGGCCTATTTGTGTGTGAAAAAGAGGGTATGTATATAAGCAACTACAACAAAAGATAGATGAGTATAATATTGTTTTGAAACATGTTTTAAACCCTCAAAGGAAAGCATATTATCATTAATTAAGCTTTAAACTTGTCTACATTAGTGATACATGATCTAATAAAAGTTGATGAGAGATAGATAAGCAAAGAAGTATGTATGCAAAGAGTGAAAAAGATGATGCATGGTTGAGCAGAAGGAGGTCTTGATATTATTTAAAAACCCTTATGGGGGAGTATATAAGTATACATGATATTTTTCAAGGTTGTCTACATATGAATATTAGACATATATTACCTGATCATACATTATAAGGATTAGACAAGATAAGGAGAGCGAGCCTTAATATTTAAGAGCAAAAAAGCATAGGTGTGGCCATCATTTGTTGATTTAGTAATAAGAAGTTCAGAAGGTTATAAAAATTCAAAGGTGGATGAGTTGGTGCCAATTCAATTAATGATTTGATTCTTCCCTCAAAGTGGGTGTTTGCTAAATCTTATTCAAGTGTATGCTTAACAATTTGGGGTTGGTGTTCCAAGTTGAGTTGATGCTCAATAGAATTTGATCTTGTGCAAACACTTATAGGACTACAGTCCAATTTTAGAGGTCATAGTGGGTTTTCTTCCACTTAAGATTTTACCACTAATATATGTGTACTATTTTTTATGCTCATGTTTCATTATCATGTTATTGGATCTAAATGCATTTCTATATCACTAAGTTGTTCTCATAGTTCATGAATGTTAGAGTATAGTTTTAAATGTTTTTAAGGTCATTGATTCACTCCCCCTCTTAGTTAATTATGATTCCAACACCCCCTACCTCATTTATTATATTATTTGGAAATATATTTTAAATATTTTCATTGCCTTAACTTCTATTTATTTAACTTTTTGTGCCTATGTGGATGTGCCCACATCAATTATGTTAGCCTCTGTCAAATAGTATATCTTATGTTTCAAGGTTATGCATCAGTTTGTAGTATGGCCTAGTGCCCTATAATATTTATAGAACATATTGAAATCATAGATTTTTTTAAGAGGCCATGTCATAAAAAAATATGTAATGGGATGGAGAGAATAACATTGAATTCTAGGAAATACTATAAAACGTGTTGTAAAATCTATAACTTTGTGTAAACTCTTCATGGAGGAGCTAATAAAACTAGGTGAGGATATGGATCTAAAGTTGTGTTAACTGTGGCCTTTGAATCACTCTTGTTTTTTTTGGCCCTTATTTTATATGGAGGCTTATTATAAATCTTAATATTTTATTATGATCCACTTTTATACTTTAGTTTACCCATAGAGAGAATCTTGACCTCCCTTTCCTTCACTATGAGGAATAAATTTGTGAAGGTTAGAAACATATTGAAGAAAATAGTTTCATGAAATGATTGTAGTAGGATTTATTTGAATATGTCTTGGATCTCTCTATATTTCATGGGGATAGTCATATTTTTTAATATTGTCTTATATGACAAGATGTATTCAACATTAGGTTTATTATATTTTTGCTTCAATTGTGCTACTTGAGCATATGATATCTTATCACTAATATTAATTTATAAATATTTTAAAATCATATTTACCAATGGATTAAATGTAATGATAGACTGATTCATTGTGTCATAGAACCACTATAAGACATAGTCCTTTAGACTTCATGGAAAAAACATAGTGAGGAGCCAATCATTGGACATATAGTCCAAACATGCCACATGGAAAGATCAAAGATGGTGCTCCAAGTCACTATTACCATCATACAATGTAAGCTTAGGTGCCATGAATCTAGATGGATAATTAGTTGCCACTATTTGATATGCCAAAGATATATATAAAATAACATGAGAATCCAAGGCATGTGATGGCCTAGTAGCTCCCTACTCAAAATGTAATACCTTGGCATATAGAGAATAAATCTCATGTATAATGGATTATACATTTAGAGAGGAGGAACTAGACATATGAGGTGTTTATATTATTGGTTTTTGAGTTAAAATTGGTTATTTTACAAGTTGAGTTACCCCTAAAGTAGGTGTAAAAACAATGTAATATATTAGAGTAGAAGATTGACCATCACTTAATTTGTTCTTTAATTCCATTATATATCGTAGAATATATGCATGATAATGGGGATATTCTTGCATTCTATCTCTAAAAATCTATAAAATCTCATCCCTATTAACAATAATATTTTTCTTATTAAGTGGGGGAGTGTGTCTTGATTCCCATCTTGTGAATTATTTTGATCTGAATTGTATTACTCAACTTGTACTTTATTATTTAGATATAAAAGAGTGTTAGGCATAATTTTGTATAGGTGTAGATGCATATACATGATGAACACTAGCATATTCTAAATACTTCATACATGTAATTTGATTTACCAATAATGTGAAATTTTGACTTAATAACTAATTTGATTTTGTAATTAGACATTAGTTTGTTCATACTAATAATTGGATCCCCTAGAGTCTCACAAGTGTAAGCCCTAGTTTCTTTTTATTGAACATGTAAACACACATCCTGTAGGGGAGAAGTGAATGAATGGATAGGATAAGTAAGGGTATTAATAATAATATTATAGGCTATGTCATCTCATGGAGGAGTGATATCATGGACCTAACTAGAGGGAAAATAATTATCACCCTCATGAAGATGAGGAGGATAACTATATTATTTCATTTGGATAGGATATGACATTGAAACTTGAAACATGGTTGTTAGGTAATTAAATTTATGGATCATTTCAAATAAACTATATTTTAATTGATCCTCTATGTATGCAAGGATTTTTTTCTTAATTGAAATTGACATAAGAGAATAATAACATGCTAGAGATAAAATGACAAATGAAATACATTTTAATTGATCTAGAACATGATCTACATGTATGTTTATGTCATATTTGAATTAATTCCAAATGAAAGGAAATAAGCATTATAAGGAAGCTAAAAAAACTTTGTTTTAAAAAATAAAAATCTTCATTTGTAATTATGATCATGATTATATGAAATACAAAAAAAAATATAGGGATTTTAAATATGAGTGTGGGTCTTAAAAGTATGGAAATATAAACCCTCAGGCTATCTAGGGTTAGGTTTTGTGAAATATTTGAAGAAATTTTAGTTCACCAAATGTTTTAGTTATTTAGAGTTTTTGGAGTTTAAGACCTAGGTTGTTAAAGGGTATAGATATAGTAAATTAGGGTAGAAATATGCAATAAATACTTTCATTTATTTGTAACATAATTTACCCATTTTTAATTTTCTAAAAATAAAAATAAATGATGTAAATAATTACTTAGCTAGAAAAAGACCAAGACAGATGATCTAGAACCTGAAAACTAGCACAAAAATTGATTAGGGTATCATAAATAGGATCCAAGTGTCATAATCCTTCTTGGACAATAAAACCATATAGAAATTTTATCCTCTGAATTTATTTTCCTCTTTTCAAAAAAAAAAGTATAGATCAAGTCCTATTTTACCTTTGGTCCAAATTTTAGGTCTATTTAATCAACTCTTTATCTTATAGCTCTATTTTCCTTCCAAACCCCTAGGTTTTCAGGCTTGTAAGGATTTGAATGAGAACCTTGATAAAAGGGGATTATTGGGTTTTATTTGTTGGATGTGTGATCCACACTCCTCTATGAGCACACTACCTACATATTAATACTCAAAAAATAGGTCAATCTTGATGTAGTTTTCTTGCCTATGTGTTTTGTGAAAGTGAAAGTGAATGTCAAAATTCTTGAGTGTGAATGTATGAGAGAATACCTTAGAGTAAACTTGAGATTTTAAAACCTACAATATAGATGTATCATTTAATTCATGGGTATGTAGACACCTAAAACTAGCCACTGATAACCTCCAATCAAGCTCTTGGCCAATTTCCACCCAAAATGCATAATTTGGCCTAAAAACACTAAAGCATGCTAAATGATGTGAAATTGACATATTCAAGTGCCAATTTTAGATAGGGTATCCCTTAATATGGTAATTCAATTTATGACCTAGATAAATTTTATCAGATCATTTCAAGTCACAATGACAATTTTACACCCACGTGTTCTGGACTACTGTTTCCTATCAAATCTTTTACACAAGACTCATGCATTTGTTATCTATTGTTGGAAACACCTAAATGGGAATACACATCCAAAATATCTAATAATTACTTCCAATTCCAATCCAGTTAAAATTAGGACAAATAATAAGGTATTTTAATCAATTTGGGTAATGTGTGCACAATGTGCTTAATCATGCTTCAGAGCTAATTAATCCAAATCAAGGCCTAATTAATAATTCCAAGAAAACTAGTTGAATAATTTTTTTTGGAAATGAATATTGAATATCTACATATCAAGTGACCTCATTTCTTTGGAAGACATCCCTAGGCCATATATACCACAAATATCAAGATTCATGCCTCCCATGCCTCATCAATGCCTTCCATGATGCCCTTCATTCCTCATAATTTCCCCTTCTTCCAATTCCATGATGAGGACAATTAAAAACTTGATTCAAAAAATTGAATTAATCTTGAACCACACATCTCAATCTTGAGATGGATGGTTGAGGTTGACTCTAATCAAATCCAAAAATCTATAAATAAGAGGCCTCACAACATCATTTCTAAGTTATTTTGGTGCAAATTTATAATGCACAAATATCCTCAAGAAGTCATTACTACTAGTGTTACCATGCCAAATTGATTCCAATCCAATCCAAGCCATAAGCCAAAGGTGCCAAGGAGAGATGGAGGTAGCCAATCTTCCATTGTTAAGGAATTCATGAGCACAAGCCAAGCAAGCCACTACTACAAATGAATATGGAGCATCCAAGGAAGTTGAAATAACTCTTGTATTTGATCCCTTGATTTTTAGTTGTGCTTGTCATTTGATTTTGTTGACTAAGCTCTCCATAGTGTCTAGGCTTAGAGATGTTATGTTATTAGTGTGTTTATTTAATTTTGTTTTCATTTTGGAATTAACACCATACTAACCATCCTCTCTTGAGTCATATTCCTAGATCACATAATGGCATCCCTAATAGGACAAGATGCATATCACACCTAATTAAAATCACCTTGTAACTTTAAAATATCTATTTGGACCATTAAAACTCATGCAAATTAATTTTCTAGCTTTATTTTGCCATTTTTGGTTGCCACAATTTTTGCACAATAACCGACATTGATAGAATTAATGACATTAGTTATTGACTTAATCGACATTGGTCAATAAAATAGACATCGGTTAGATCTCAGTTGGTTGTAACTAACATTAGTGGTATTGACTAACATCGGTCATTGTGTTTTTCCAAAAACACAGACTCGAGACCTATTTTTTTAAAGTTTGTTATTTCAAAATCAAAAGGGCTTTGAAGCTAAAGGACATGATAACAATTTTACTATAGGACCAAGTAGAATTTTTGCTCAAAACATGTTTAAATAACTTTTTCATGGTTAAATTTTCATTAGGAACTTTGTTTTGGTGTTTAACAAAGAATTTATATGTTTTTGGTGAATGTTTTCAAATTTTGCAACTAAGACCAAGGGGTCAAATGAACAACACCAAACATCTCATTTGGATTTAAAATTGAACACACTTGTCAATTTTTCTTGCAATAGTTTTTTAAGTTGGATTTTGATTGGCAAAGAGAGGAATGTTGCATGTATGCTCTTTTATTTGTCCACTATAAGGAACCCTTGGAATAAAAAGTGCCTTTCCTATCACAAGTAGCCTAGTCCAAGGCTTAGAAATAATTTCATCTAAAGCACTCCACAAAAACTCATCAAAGTTTTGGTGACCTTGAAAATGACCCTAAAGTCTTTCTATTAGTCTTTTATTTTCATGCAAACTTGGCTTGTGAGTGGGACATAATTACCTCTCATGAGTTCTTTAGGGAAGCTTTGACCTAGGGTTTCATCTCCTAGAATTGACTTCATTTGACTCCTTTGGATTTTCACACATTACGTATCTACATTTAGACATTGTACTATACTGATCAAACACTAGGATGTAATGGTTGTAAAAAGGACTAGACCTTTTTATAACTAGCCAATGCCATGGTCACCTAATTTTTGTGCTTGTCTTTTGCATTGTTTGATGTGAAATTCATTATGCAATTGATTCCCATAGAAACATTTGAATATTTTTAGTTTTCATCAACCCCATCATACCATACCCTTGCTAGGATTTTGGACATTTATACTTAGTGTATTTTGTTCATTTTTTCTTGGTATGTTTTGAGACTAAAACTTGTTTGTTTTTTTACAAGACATGTCAGAAAAATGTATTTGAGTTGTGAAGGGTAGTGTTATATGCTACCTAAATCATGTCAAAACATTTTGAGCCTTTTAAACCATTGAAGTGTATCATTGATCACATCATTCAAGCATGCCTATGTCATTAGGCTACTTAATTCATTTCAAGACTAGCTCACTATTGTATTAGAACCATTTGTTTCAAACCAGTTTGTGTATACCATTTAGACCTTTGTCATGTGTCATCATGATATTTGATCTTGTCTAACTTGTGTGGTCAAATCTTAGGTTTCAATGTTGAGTTTTTAATTAGCCTTATCATGTTTGGATCCAAACATTCATTGATTTCTATTTAAGCCTCAATTCATGGGGCTAATACATAGATATTTCTCTTTTGGGTTGCATAACTTTAGTTAATTAGTAACCTAATTTTAAAAACTATTGATGGATTTTTTGTTTAGTACCTATCCTCATCATTATTTGTGCCTTTATTTAGGATAACACAAACTTTCTCAAAGAGCCTTTTGCCTTATGCCTTATGCCAACTAATCATGTTTATGGTTGATTTTGTGTGTTGGGTCTATGCCAAAATTGTTTCAAAAATTTTTAGATTAAATTTAATCACATAAACCTTTGTTTCAAGTCTATCTTTTGATGTCATTTAGCCAAGAATCCTAACACATGCCTATTTTTTTGTGCCTAGCTTTTGACTTCATGTTTGGATAAAAGACTTAGTAACTCAACTATTCCCATTTTTAGTTTAGTCCTTGTTTGGAACACTTTGACCTAGACCTTTGATATGTTAGTTTTTATTTAGACACTTGACCTTTTATGCATATGACATTTGACATTAGACATTTGATGTTAGGTTGTTTTATGCCAAGTTGTAGCACAAATCAGTTTGGAGATACAACTCCACTTTTAAACCATATTGGAGATATAGCTCCACCCCTTCGACCAAGTTAGACCAATTTTGAACCATTTATCCTTTGGACATAGTTTTTTTGAGTTTTAAGAACTTTGTCTTTTTTCTTCAAATATTTCATCATTTACATAGATATGTCTCGCTATACTTATGGTGGAATCACTTAAAATTTAACTTAAGAAATAATGGTTGCACAAAATGACTTTTATGGATTTCTCCAAGGCCCAAATGATGATGACATGGTTTGTGAGATAGATTTCTATCTACCTAATATTAATCATTCATGGGAACAAAGTCATGAATAAACTTACATTCCAAATCAAGACCTTGATTGGTATGAAGAGGCTTGTGAGGAAGACTTTGAAGACCCAACTATAGATATTGTTGTTTGGATTATGAATTTGTACCCTCTTTACAATCATCACTAAATGAAACATAGTCAAGAACCAAATTATGAGCCAACTCATAACTAGGATGATATGGTTTATGAGGAAGACTTCGATGCTTTGGCTTATATAAGCAATCAAGTTCCACCACATCATACCCTTTCTATTCTAGGACCATAATGCTCTACCATTATCCAAACAAAATCCATTCCTCATCCAGTACCAATCCCAAGTAAACCTTAATTGATCTAATCATTTCAAGACCAAGCTATGTTCAAAACTAGTATTTTCCAGTTCATTAGAAACCAAGGCCAAGAGAATCTACCAATTCAAGATGTTTCTATTAAATCAACCATTTATGATAAGTCATCCTATGATAAATTGTTTATTAATCCTATACCATTTGTTGAAGAGTCTCACACTAATGATCTAGTCTTTACTGAGTCACTTCTTAATGATTATAACCACCTTTGGTAAAATCATTACCTCGACCATGTACCTATTTTTAAGGAGCCTCTTATTGACAAGCTAATTTATGAAGAGTTTTCTCTTGACCTTTTTTCCATCCTAGAGGAGTCTCACTTTGACAAACAAGTCTTTGTGGAGCCCACTATGCCATCACAGGCCATTACTTGTCCAAAACTAAACATTTAACAAGACATAATTATAACAAAGTACACATCAAATGAAGAATTAGAGTTAGATTCAAGTTATATTCTTGAACTAACATCATATTTAGCATCAAAGCTAGAATCAACATCAGTCTCAATATTAGATTCAAAGTCACTTGAGTTAGAATCAGATTCAGATGAAAAATATGTTCATGAATGTTACAACATTGGTTACACATGCCTTATAGATTAGTTTGAATATATTTATGATCCTTTTAATGTTTTTGAGGATGAGTACTTCAACTTTGACATAAGTTATCCTAGTATTGTCTACAAATATTATGTAGCCTCTCCATATTCCATTACCAGTCCATACGCCATTACCATCAACTAAAATAGCCATATAATTGACATTGCATCTCCCACCAGTGTTGATTGAGATCAACAAAATCACACTTTATTAAATTGTATCCATGAAAACATAGCAGTTAAAGAAGATCAAGGAGGCTAATACCACATTCATGTTGTAGAAGAACACTCTCCTAGTGAAACCTTTTTGAAGGTGCTAGGGGAAATTCCAAGTCAAAACTCAATATCTTTTAGTGAAATTTTTTTAGAAAAACTAGAAGACAATCAAAGTCAAAAGTCAACATTCCATAGTGAAACCTTCTTGGAGGTAATACAAGACAATCAAGACAAATTCATTGGTGAAAACCTCATTGACGCACCAATAGCTAAGCATAATATTTCTTCATTACTTGATGAAGATATAATCACAGATCAAATAAAAATAGCTTCCTATCTATAGCCTAATCAGATGGTAGCTACTCTCAGGCCAAAACAACAAAAAAATATTATCGTCTTATCAAGAGAAAAAGTTTTCAACCCCACCATAACCAAAATTTTGTCAAATTTGGCATCAATAACATTACATGTGACTAAACATCCTGATCTTCATTTGTTTCCCTACCATTCCACATCCCATTATCATCTACCATTCCATTTCACAATCAAACCTACCATTCATTATTTATCCCTCTTTACCATCCATGGTTACACTTTTCTTTACAGAGGCTACAAAGATACCTTGTCTCGATGTTTAAAGGAATTAAAATCAATGACCAATGAAGATCACAAAATCCTTCTTAGCAACCAAATCTATAGGCCATTTTTGATAGAGCAATTATTCAAATAAGGTTTGGGCTAATAATTAACATGATCAAGTATTTTTTTTAATCATTTATTTATTGGTATGTACATCTCTCCATCATTAAGAATAACAAAATCAAAAACCACACCTAGGCCAAAAACATGTATCATGATATTGCCATTGTTACATATCCATTTGCCATTGTTGAAGAACTCGGACATTTACCCCATCACATGGGGAGATCCTCTTAATATTTTATCCAATATATTAAAAACTATCATTATCCTTAGCAAGACCATCCCATCCTATCATTCCATTCCTGTCTAGACTAAAGCCTATTTTTAGTCATCCTACCCAATCCTACTTTAATCTTGGTTCATTAGGTTCTTCCTAGACCTTTTATGAAGTTATTTCAATGAATTTTCAATAATAAGTCAAGTTTGTGTTTAAATGATAATATATTAAATTAGTGTGCTATTTTATCTAGCAACATATCTTTCATTTTATCAAGTTTGTTTATGTGAACCTGCTTATAACCACCTATGGGCAAATCAGTGTCTCACTAGTCTTGCTACTAATAATAATTGCCTATGGGAAAATTAGCATCATTGACCTATGCCATTTTATCCTACTTATTATAACCTATGTGTTAAATAAGGGAAACACTTGTTTATCATGCATTGTTGTATCACCTTGCCATCATTATTTTCATTTTACTAGCCATTTATCAGATTTGAGAACTTGTTGGAACCTAGTTGGTTTTTCCTAACCTTTTGTGTGGATGAAATTACTATGACTTGAAGTCATTTTAGGACTATTTGGGTCATGCTCAATTCATGTTGAGGTCACCTCAATCCTCCTTTCCATTCACTCTCTCCATTTTGTGAGGAACCTAAGTCAAATGTTCTCACTATTTTGTGCACAGGTATCTTGTCATTCTCTAACAAGTTAAGATACCCTCAAAATTCTAATAACATTTATAACATTTCAAAAATCCAAAAATATTTTTCCTATTTAAGCTTAGTCAGTTATCCTCTATCCCCCTTACTGGGGCATTGTCATGGTTAGAATGATTTCTTTTGCTTTTGTTTTCAAGCCATTTGTTTATTTGTTTTTTTTAGTTTGTTTTTTTTTTGAATTTTTCTATTTTTTCTATTTTTTTATTTGGTTGCCTATTTATTTGTTTTACCACTATTTCCTTTACTAAATATATATGTTTTCATTGGGTGATTCCTTTAGAACATTATTCTTGAGTCTATCCATATTCATATGTCAACATTGTCATCATGGTTTTTATCATTAATGCATTATTTTCAAGTGTTTATTGGATATCGAGAGTCAGTCCTTATGCATATTTTGGGATAGTATTTATGGTGTTCTATCATGAAGCCTATGATCACATGTTAAATAAAAAATTAGCTTCAAGAAGGTCTACAATCAATGGAGCTATAAAATTTTCTCCTTGGCACCTTGGTAGATCCTCCCATCCCACCCTTGATCAAATTAACCCATTGGCCATTCTAGTTGTGTCATTATTAATTAGGATTAACATCTCCTCATTGGCAAGTAAAAACAAATCATTAACACTAATCAATATTATTCATATATTCATCTCTTTCATCACTTTATACCCACTCATATTTAATATATATTCTAGGTTATATCCTTGAGTTACGCTTGCTAATCAGCCCTAATTGGGGCACAATCATCTTTAGCTAATCTAGGTACTCTTAATAATTATAACTACCTATGAGTAAGTCATTATTTTGACTTTCATTCCTAATTATAACCACCTTTGAGAAAATCATCATCCTTTTAACATTAATTCATGCAAGTATTGTCTTATTTGGATCAATCTCAACCACAAGTTAATTCCACCTTTCTTCTTGTTTCTTTTTGAGGGACCATCCATCAACAAATGTGATGACCACTCCCTCAAGGGGGCATCATCATAGGCTTCTCAAAGCCATTTGGCTATCTTTTTTTCAACCATCATTTTATTTTTTTCATACATGCCATCTCTCATTATTTGAGAAGACATTGCTTTGCCTATAGTTTGCAACATCTTCCCAAATAGGGGGAAACTTTAGACACCTAAAACTGGCCATCGATAACCTCCAATCAGGATTTTGGCTAATTTCCACCCAAAATTCACAATTTGGCCTAAAAAAACTAAATCATACTAAATGATGTGAAAAGGACATATTTAAGTGTTAAAAATTTGGCTAGGGTATCCCTAAATGGGGCAATGCAATTTATGCGTTGGCTAACTTTGATCAGATTATTTCAAGTCAAAATGCCAATTTTACATCTATGTGCTTTGGACTAATCTTTCCTATCAAATATTTTTCTCAAGACTCATGGATTTGTTATTTTTTATTGTAAATATCCTAAATAGGAATACACATCCAATGCATCTAATAGTGACTTCCAATTTCAATCTAGACAAAATTAAGACCAATAACAAGGCATTCTGATCAATTTGGGTAATTTGTGCATAATGTGCTTAATCATGCTTGAGAGTTAATTAATCCAAATCAAGGCTTAATAAATAATTCCATGAAAACTTGTTGAATAATTTATTTTGGAAATAAATATTTAATATTTGCATCATCAAGTGACCTCATTTCTTGGGAATACATCACTAGGACATAAATGCCACAAATATCAATATTCATGCCCCCCATGCCTCTTAATTACCCCTTATTTCAATTTCATGATGAGGATAATTACAAACTTAATTTTAAAAATGAACTTAATCCTCAACCACACATCTCAATCTTGAGATGGATGACTAAAGTTGATTCTGATCAAATCCAAAAATCTATAAATAGGAGGCCTCACAACATTATTTCTAAGATATTTTGTATGCAAAGTTATAATGTATGAATATCTTCAAGAAGCCATTTTTACTAGTGTTATCATGCCAAAGTGATCCCAAACCAAGTAAAGCCATAAGCCAAAAGTGCCAAGGAGAGATGGAGGTAGTCAAGCTTCCATTACTAAAGACTTCATGAGAACAAGCTAAGCAAGCCACTACTATTAAGGAATTTGGAGCATCCAATGAAGGTGAAGGAACTCTTGTATTTGATCCCTTGATTTTTAGTTATTCTTGTCATTTTCTTTTGTTAACTAAGCTCTCCCTAGTGTCTAGGCTTAGATATTTTATGCTATTAGTGTGTTTATTTCATTTCATTTTCATTTTGGAACTATCACCATACTAACCATCCTCTCTTGAGTCAAATTCCTATATCACAAATATAATATTATAATAATTGAGATATTTCACTTAATATGAAATGGTATTTTTATCTCCTTTTTTGTGATAATGTTGACCTACATATTAATACTCAAAGGATGGATCAATCTTGATGTAGTTATCTTGCTAATGTGTTTGGTACAAGTGAAAGTGAATGATATAATTATTGAGTTTGAATGTATGAGAGGATACTTTGGAGGCCACTTGAGATCTAAATACCTACAATATGGATGGATTATTCAATGTATGGGTTAATACAATATAATATTTTAATAATTGAGATCTTTCCCTTAATGTGAAATGGTACTTTTATGTCCTTTGTGATAATGTCCACCTAGGGTGTAAGAGTTTGAGTATGTTTATATAGTGTTATGATAAAAATGACTTGGGAAGGTGAATTTATAATACATCCAGGTAGAACCTAATCCTTTTACTGAGATGTAAATTACCTTTTAGAGGGTGTAAGGACATAAATCACTAATTAATTACACCATTATGGGTCTCATGTGATGTTACATAGGCCTATGTGTTAATTATAACTTCTATGTGACTAAAATTATATCAAAAGGGCCCCTAAGATGGGTCAACTGCTATACTAAGGGTAAAGTGACTCAAGTGTACATCTAAGACATGAATGGCCATTTTTAGATGATTACAATATCCATGAGATAAACCATTTCATAGTATCTAAAAGTATCTTGGTTTAGAGGATGTGTGTGTGTGTGTGTGTGTGTGTGTGTGTGTGTGTGTGTGTGTGTGTGTGTGTGTGTGTGTGTGTGTGTGTGTGTGAGAGAGAGAGAGAGAGAGAGAGAGAGAGAGAGAGAGAGAGAGAGAGAGAGAGAGAGAGAGAGAGAGAGAGAGAGAGAGAGAGAGAGAGAGAATGGCATCAATGTCACAAATCCAAGGTCAGCCTAATAAAATATTAAGATTAAAATCATTATGCATAACTTTACAAATAATTTTAATAGTTCATAGACCCAAAT
>JARHVA010009585.1:130000-150000 GCA_037957365.1 Torreya grandis | reverse complement strand
TTTTGGTATTTGATTAATATTTGGTGTATTTTATAGGAGATATAGTTTTTATTTTGTAGGTATTCCATGTAATAAATAGGGACACAAATTAAAAATGTATAGATACACACACACACCTAGATCAAAAAATCAGTTGCACAGTAAACCAATATGTGGCTAAAATCAATAGATAAAGTCAAAGTGTGGTTATATTCCCTTAGTGCCATCTTCTCCCAAAATAATTTTAATTCCTTATTTTGGTTACCACATATTATAGGTCATTATAGTGAGTTTTAAGGAATAGTTATCATACATTTAATCTTGGCTGGGTTTGCATATTTGTTTATCAATTTACTATTTTTAATTATTTTCAAATTATGTTATTCACTTTTAGATATATATTTTTATTTAGATATAAATTAATTTCAAATAATTTATTTGTTCTTATAATTTTATTATTAACTCAAAAATCACACTAAACATTATGGTGAACCCTATTTTATTTAGAATACTTCTTGTTTTTTTTCCTATTTATTTTTATTTTAGAGTTTTCTTATGTTTTAGTGGAATTTTTTATTTCAAAAAATTATAGTATCGATTCCTTACACAAAATTATTTTGAATATTATTTTATATTTAGTTATTTATTTTTTTATAAATGTGTTCTATTAACATTGTAAAACTACTTAATGTCTATCATTACAAGCTATGTGGTGATCTATTTTATGGGAATTATGGTGTGTGATCAGTTCTAACCAAATATACATATCCATTGTATAACACTAAATATAGAGTTTATATCTCATGTACCTCAAGATATATCATAATACCTAGGGTCCATTTTTTATACCTTAACAATCCTCTATTAATTGTCTAACTTATGGCACACCTAAGAGGAGTGTATCACCTAAAAACATTACTCTCAACATATCCTCAAAGATGGGATAGTAGGATACAAGCATAGTTTTGCCTATGTAGTAGTAATCTAGCACATTGTGCTGACACTACTCTATGAATGAGAAAGTATAATATATATCTCACATAATCATTCTAAACATTGTTTATATCACCCTCTATACTTTGAATTTTTCTTTTATTATATTCATAGTCATTAGCATATATTTTACTTATTGTATTATACATATTAATTTTTATCTTTTTTCAAATACTTGATTACTTGATATGAATAAGTGTTTTATTTGTTTCACTTTATTTAATTACACTACTTGTCTATATCATGTATAGTCAATTTTCCTTGATCTCTACTCATGTCTTTGTTTTCTATCATGATAATGAATGGGCAAATTCACTTCTAGAATCTTCTACAAACTTAGCTTCTTCCTTGATTAATAATATACATCATAAAGTAAATTCAATCCTTAAATAAAGCAAGATTCAGAGGTAAATGTATTAAATCAAGATCAAATTATTTTCAAAAAATTATTTCGTAATTAAGGTATTTTAAAGAAAGAATCAGATTTTAAAGTTACTTTATATTGTATATTGAGCCTACATATCATAGTTCTTTGTCCTTTTTAATCAATGAGGATGAACTTCCTTATTCTTCCCTTAGAACATCACAATCCATAATTTAAATCCATGGAATTATTTATAACACATTTTATTATGTTGCATATACTTCCACCTTACCCTTATATTCACATGATAACAATTCATCTCTATCTAGTGATATCATTTTTTATTATGTTTAATGTTTCCACATTTTAAATATAGCATTTTTTTGTTTTATATTTTGTGTTTAATCATAAAATTATATGTTTTATGTTTTATATTTTATTGTTAATTTTTATATCTTATCTTTTCATATATTTTATTTATTTTATGTCGAGTAGATAACATATTTCATTATTTAGTACACATCAATTTTAATGAGGTAAGTGAGTGTAATACATGAAATAATTTTACATGGATTTTTTATGTTGGGATTCCATTATTACCCAATAAACTTTCTATGTTGGGAACATATATTTTTTCATTATAAACATTTCAATAGGTTGTATCTATCCATAACCTTTCTAGCATGTTGGGATAAATATCATACAGATGGTTTTCTAGTCACTTAGATATTACATTATGTTACATGAAAATGTTATTTTCTAAAAATGACATGGATACTTATGGTTAATATGAATTAGTCTCAATTAGTCTATGATTATTTTTTAGTTACTACATGAAAATATAGGTGTTTATTTCTTATTGTTTATGTACCTTGGTATTGTGTGTGTGTGTGTGTGTGTGTGTGTGTGTGTGTGTGTGTGTGTGTGTGTGTGTGTGTGTGTGTGTGTGTGTGTGTGTGTGTGTGTGTGTGTGTGTGTGTGTGTGTGTGTGTGTGTGTGTGTGTGTGTGTGTGTTTGTGCGTGTGTGTGTTTGTGCGTGTGTGTGTGTGTGTGTGTGTGTGTGTGTGTGTGTGTGTGTGTGTGTGTGTGTGTGTGTGTGTGTGTGTGTGTGTGTGTGTGTGTGTGTGTGTGTGTGTGTGTGTGTGTGTGTGTGTGTGTGTGTGTGTGTGTTTGTGTTTGTGTGTGTTCTTGTGTGTATAGAACTATTGAGCCATTTTAATGTGGCCCTTGGCATTTTATGTTAATGTAAGTCCGTTGTATGTGGCCCTTGGGCCTTGTGTGTAACATTATATTTTAAAATTGTCTAACATTATATAATAATTCTTGATGCTATGGTTCCATTATTCATATCATACATTATTTCTACTTTTACTCTTGTGCCATGATACATATCATGCACAAAAAGTAATTATTTGCCTCAATTCTATCTATATGTAACACACATTCTCATATACAATTCAATATTACATTTAGTACTATGATTTAATAAAATTTAAATTTATAAATTGATACTAAATAATGATATTTTTCACATATTATTTATTTTAAGATAAGTGACATGAAAATGGCATCTTTCATCTCAAAAGGAGGCATCACAATGGCCTTACCTTGAAAAATCAAATATCTTGAGAAAAAAAATCAGATTAATGATAGTTTGGACTTTTAAAATTACAATAAGATTCAACATTTTAATATTATGGGGACACATGATAAACATATTCACTCATTCCTACAGTTATAAGTTATAGGTTTGAAGTAGTTGCAGGTTACAATTTTCAAAAGTTACAAATTCAATTTGCATTCATTATCAATTTAGTAAAGATATATGGGGCATGATATCCATTCATGTTTATGAATCTACATGCAAATTTATAATTTAAAAAGTTTCAAAGTGAACATTTTCAAATAGAATCTAGATGTGTCTATAATGATGTGATTTGTTTTCATTTTTCAAGTGAGATAAAATATGGTATAGCGACACTCAATGTATATTGTTTAACTTTTTATAAATTAGTGAGCTACATTTTATGGTTTCACCCTTTAATTATTTTATAGATTACTCTACATATTTAGATGATATTTTTAGCACATAATATTTCTAACTCAAGGAATTTCACTACTTTTAAAATTTAGACATGATCATTTCAATTCATCATATGTTTCAACATTTTTCCAATGCCTCAACAAAGGGGCATGTGAACTTATTCATTTTTAATATAAATAGAATTAAAAATGTGTACTCTTTTAGGTGTATACTTTATGATCTATTTTTTCGAATTACAAATTTTCAATTTTCAATAGTTTCAAATATGGGTAATATTTATTTTGAGTGACATTGTTGTAGGTTTTGCATCAATGTATCATTCACAATCAAGTTTTAAATCAAAACACAAATTATGCATATGAACTTATGTTTTCATCTCATCTACTTTATTGATTTCACTTCTTTGCATCACTAAATTAAATTTGTGAAAAATGTGGAAACTCAATTTTAATCAATAACTACTAGACAACATTTCATCTTAACATCCTTATGTTTACTTGGTTCATTCTCTATTCCACTAACTTGAAATCTCTATGGGAGAATTTATTATTATATTCACTATTTTAAAATCACTCATAGAATAATTCATACATCCATATTTTGATTAAAAATTCATGCTAGACTATTAAAATCAATCTTTGTCCTTTTGTTATAACTTTATAGTAGGAAATATAGGGTCTCGCTATAGCCTCAATTCAGCCTTATCACTTGTACTCCAATGATAAAATTTTAATTTTTAGACATTGAAATTTTCCCATCCCACACATTTATCAAAGTTTGATAACATATATATTCAAAATATACCTTTAAATAATCACATCAAGGATTCTAAAAATATATCTATAAATCAATTTTAAATTCTACTCCACACTGAGCAAAAGAGTACTATCCTTTTTTATTTAAATTACTATTCATTCTAACAATAATAATCCAAGTCTAAATTCATTTTATTAAAATCTAAGGTCACTAATTTCAAATCATTCAAACCAATCTATCTAGTTGTATTCATATAGAAATATCTATATTCACACACTCACTCTAGGATGGAGAACTACATCATCTTAAGGTCCATTTGAGATATGTAGGTAGAACTCAGATTATATAGGGATTTATAAGGATAGATTGAATATTACCCTAACCCTATTCCTCAATTTTATTATTTTATTTCAATTTGGTTTATTATGTACGAGGTAGGGTTTGTATTAATCATGTCTTTTATGTAATAGATTATTGTACTCATCTAAATAGTAAAACCCTCAAAGATAGGTGTACATAGCTAGATAAAAAACTAGTCACACAATAAACCTAGGCATGGTAATAGTCAATACACAAAGCCATAGTGTGATTTTATCCCCTTAGTGTGGAATTATATCAACATAGTTTGAATTATTTGAAACATACATTAGGTTTCCTTATAGTCCTTTTATTATAATAGTTAGGCTGCAAAATCAACAAAATTTAAGTTAAGGATAGGTTTGTGTATTTATTTGTCAATCTGTTATTTTTATCTCATTTAAAATTGTGTCTTTCACATTTATACCTATTTTAAATACCCTAATTTGGTCAAGAAACCATAAGTATTGTGTCTTTTGTTGCTCTTTCACATGAAGGTCTTACTAATGAATATAGTCCTTATTTGCATGGTCATTTTGAGTCTTTTAATCTTTCTTATGTCTTATCTTCCCTATTTGTAACACCCCTAGTGGTCCTAAGTCACCTCCTCCTAGTCATAAGGACCCTTAGCTTATCATCCTTGGTCTTATCTCTATTTTTAGGTATCAATATGTTGGAACCATTTTCAAGATAGTAGCACCAGGTGGCATTAGTATCCTATTACAGATCTAGTGTTTAATAGTCATTTTATCTCATGTTTGGGTCCTAACCCTGCCTTGAGCCTTCTCTTCTATTTTTTATCCCTCTTTTACAACTTGTTAGATATTAAACAAGGTATTATATTAAAATTAAAGATCATTATATATAAAAAGCATCATAATGAATTTTAAATCTAACACTTACTATTTTGGTATATAATTACATAAAATTAGTCAATAGTATAGCTCAATATGTTGCATAATATTCAACTATCACATATAGACATTACATGCTTGATCAAATAAGGGCCTAAGTGAATGTAATTCTAACATACCATATAGTTTGATTATGAACATTCCCTAAGGGATAACTACATGCGATCTAAGACCCCTAGTATTGGGGTTAATTTAGGTAGCAACTAGAGTAATAGGGAATCTACTTCATGTAAACATAACATCCCATAACCTAGTTTCTCCCTTCCGTTTTATACTTGATCAAATTTTTATTTTATGTATGAATACACTAATTAGGGTTTTAAAAGATATGAAATTAAAATAGTGATATAGAAAAGATCTTGGATGACATAAAACCACCTAAAATACCTCCAAAACCTCTTGTAGCTTCTTTTAAAATTTTAGATAGTTCCTACATGAGGACACTAGAACTATAATAGGATACTAGCACCATACTATGACACTAACACCACATGATGATATTATCCTCATATTGGCACTATTATCTATATGTACCTAAATTTTCTCACTTCATTTATCATCACTAATATTATTATTAGTCAACACTAACATGGATAATTTTTTCTAATGGTCACTAACCTCATCTAATTTTATCTAAATCATCCTTACTAATCCTCCTAGTCATTTATCTAACATTCCCTTTAATTATTAATTGTTAATTAAACCTTATTCCTACCCCACTTATTCATTAATCCAACTAATCCATTATTATATACTAACTAATCCCACTTATCCATTATTTGGGAATTTAAAATTCCCATGACCCACCTACCTGCCTACTCCTATAAGCCCACCCCCTAGATTCTATAGAACCCCCAAATAACCTATAAAATCACTCATTAATCATCATTAACCCCTCCTAGTGGATTTTAAAACTCTCCAATTCTTTAATCATCTCCATCTTAGCCCCTCCTCTCTAAAAACCTCTATTTTAGAGACTTCTAAGGAATTTATAATTCCTTGGATAATCCCCAACCATTTATCTCCTACACCAAAATTTTAATAATGGTAATTTATATTACCTCCTTATTTATATTTAAACAAGTGAATCCTCCATAGAAAAAGCAACTAATAAAGCCATAATATCTCCATATCAATATCATCCATGAATCTATGATATCATCCAAGTGATTGATCAAGCTATCATTATGCTAAAATTTTGAGTCTATTCAGTCCAAAAAAAAAGTAAATAATCATTGAAAAATATGTTTGAATATCTTGGAGAGAATACAAGAGGATCAAAGTAAAGGTAAGAGTACTCTTATAATTATGATTTTGTTCCATATTCCCTCCTTATTGATGTTTTGTAAGATTTGGTGAAATTGCCTTTTTTAGTAGTTTAAATTCATTAGCTCAAATTTAATAGCATTCACTTGGTGATAATGATGATAAAACCACTTAAAATTAACCATTTTTCATTTTATAAGGGTTGTGATAGCTTACAAAACTGGTTGGTTGAAAAGAAAACTCTAAATTTCATCCAATCTTCTTGTCTACGTGAAAAGTAATTTTGCTTTACAAATTATGATATTTCATAAGTGGTATTGCCTAAAAATATATGATTTTTTTATAACAATAATGTTTAACCACTAATATTTAATTATTTTGATAGGTCCTTAGCCTCTTGCAATATTGTATCTCACAAAAGGTGATTTTTATATAAAACTAAGGCTTTGACATCTAAGGTGTAGTTTTTTTAGAGATAGTTATGTTATACTGAGAAATATTGTAGATTTATAGTTATGATATTGTCATCCATTTCTATTATTTCCTTCACAAAGATAAATTTTGTCTTTTGACTAAAACTATTAGGATAATCTATTAACCTTGGTTGTCTAACAATTATTCTATCTATTTGATCATCACATATTAATCTATTAAGGAGACGCTACCTGGAGTGATATGAAACCCCCATATATACTCCCTTAGATATCTTGTTCAAAATAAAACTTATGAGAAGCATTTTTGTTTATTACAATTTTTTTTATTTCATAATGAGTTGTTTTAATCTAATTAATTTTAATAATATATATGTAAATATAGTCTTTATTTTAAGTACATTTTAGTCTTCTATAAATATTTATAATCAATTTTTTAATATTTTATTATTATAAGTACTAGATTTCTAGCATTTTTTTTTACTATGAAACCACAAATTCTAATTTATGATTTTGAAGTTAAACTTGTGATATTGCTTAACCATTCATAGTTTTACATAAATCATATGTTATGGTCATAGTTAGTTAACCCTCATCAAAACCACATTTATACCATTTGTGGTATTACAAAAGACTTGAAGTTTTGTTCTCTTTAGAAGAAGTTTTGCAATGAATTAACTATGTATCTACAATATTGCTTTCTATAGTTGCATTTTTGCACTCATTTTTTGCATTTAATTTATCCTATTTGAATGTGATTTTTAGTATCATTTTCAATGATTTTTCAGTCATTATAAGGACTACATAAGGGGAATTACCCATTAACCCCATAAGGGGCACTTACCCTTGGCCTTATAAAGGATGATACCCCTTCACACCACTAGGGGATGCCACCCCTAGACCCTCACATTGTGTCCCCTCATCCAAAAACATTATAAAGCCAAATCATAATTTTTTTAGTGGTTTTTATTAAGACTCATTGGACAAACATTTATTTATTATATGGCTGAATCTAATAGTAATTTTGACTTACTAACATCTTTTATATGTTATATATTTTGTCTAACAACTTGTTCTATAGGTTACCCCTCAAGATTTCCAATTGAAACTACTAATCACATATCTTACAGGTTGCTTGTCAAAAATATTTTGGCATTTTTAAAAATAATCATCTTTTAAATATACTAAATATATTTTTTATATCCCATTTATAAATAAATTAGTTAATAATTTTTTTTATTCTTGTATGTCACTTGAGGAATCTAGTGGTGTACGTTCTCCTTCTTTTGTCCATGTGGCAATTCTTGGAGGACCAAAAATAATAAATAAACCCTCTCATTTTTATTTTTTAAGGGAAATATGATGTGGAAGTGATTCCCATGCACTTTCCATAGTATTAAGGGTATAGTGATATGGTATTTCATCACCAAACACTAATCTACACTTTATGTTTTGGCAAAGTGTAAATATTAGGGAAAGTTATCATTAGGTTAAGAGGTTAACCCCATATAGTCTTCTATGAAGGGTAAGAACTAATTCTCTAAACTAATAATTAAGTATCATCCTATATGAAGTCAAACACCACATGCCTTACATATATTAGGGATGCCCCTAGAAAGCCTATTTAACCAAGATTAGGACCATCAATCATAACAAGTGACTTACTACCATATTCGGTATGAAATCCCAAGTGACCATCATGTGTAGATGAGGTTGAGAGGGTTTAGTTGATATGTAGTTGGTCACCAACCTAAAGCCTCACCTGAAAAGTCATTTGATGGTGCATTAGTTGGGTTACACACTCCATAAGTTTACTAGTCATAAGATTGTGGTGATAGACTAGTTTTATTTGTGAGCTAAGTCAGCATTTCACCCAAACCTATACACGAATATCTAGGACCTATATATCATCATCCTATAAATCCTTATTATCTATCTTGTTCTTTTATAGTATTTTTGTAAATCCTTATTTAATTTACCAATCATAATATCTTATAAAATCTTATCTATATTGTATATTCTATCATACTAGATTGTGCATATCCCAACCTAGATTTTTCATGACATCCTCATCAGCCTATCTTCTACATACTTATCTTATCATCCCCATCTAGGCTAACCATGTCCTTTATTATCCCACAACACTCTTATTTGGCTCTTTAGGTCACACACTTATCCAAATCATACTCACCATCATTAAATCAATACCCTTATCTAAATCACTAACCCCATCATCCTTTATCCCTCCATTTATCCTTCATCACATAATCTTATCTCATCCCACCTTCATAAAATAAATCTAAGGCTTGAGATAGTCATTTTATCCTTATATATCATCTTATCATCCTAGTCTAATATCATATTATAAAATTTCATACTTAGCCAATACCCTGATGGTAACCTATCATTTTTTTAGTTTCAATCTATCATCCAATCATAATCAATCTAGAACTCTCTAATCCAATTGTCTTGCATATTCATAAATATCACCCATCCAATTTGCATCTTGCTAGTTTTAATCTAGGCACTAGTTAAATACCCATCCTTTTTCTACCTTTAAAATTAGGCATAATTGATAGATCATTATCATCTATCATACTATGAGTCTAAAATTTGATTTTAGTCTTTCTAGTCTATCTTGTCCTCACCATCACCTATCATACTAGCTTAATTGTTCATACTTACTTTATCCAATGACCATGTTTTTAAACAATCCTTAATTTACCTTTGTATCAAATCCCCATTTTTTATTTTGTCAAGTATTCATTAATCATCCACTCAAATGGATTTGGACCCAATTCTCATAGAATAATACCTATTTTCCAATAAGGATGACATCCTTTTTAGGCCCTATAAATTAGTGCTCACCTACCTTTCAATATCGATCCCATCAAGCCTAAATAATTGTCCCATGTCCTTCCCCATGAAAAATTCCCCTCTACACCTAGACAACATGATAAATCACCATGGTCAACTACCTCATCCATTCATCATCACCATAATTTTCATTATCCAAGTGATAAATTCACCTTATTTAATAAATACATATTGGCCAATAAGGATGAGTGCATTTTGTGATTATTGGAGATGGTTTCTCACCTTCCTAATGATTTGAAACCCCTAAGCCTAAATTTACATCCCAAAAAGTCCTTAATCAACCCTTATCCCCATCTAATTATCTTTATAATTAATCCCATTTTGGTCCCCCATCCAATATTCATAGTCCTAGTCATGACCTTCTTAGTCCAAAGATCACACTATTTAATAAATACATTAATGTAAAGGAATAAGTAGTCCTCTTGCAGATCCTTAAGATGGGTTCCCAACTTATCAAAGGCCTTTACCCCATTAAACTCACCTTATCCCTAATTTGTACCCATCCATAGTCAAATCCTCCATCTATTAGTTACAATCCATCACTAATCCCCCACCATACTACCAAAAAGAAGCGTATCTTATCAAACTTATCATATTCAAATATTATGACATCATCATCTCATGATTCCACTCATAAATCCAACACTTCCACATCTAACACTAAAATAAATTAATATACCCATCTCCTAATATCCATGAAATCCATATTTTAGAAATTGAGTTCCATAGCCATGATTTTCCACCTAAAAAATAAGACCTCTAGACTTATCTAAGCATGTGCCCTCATGGTATCAAGACAAATAATTTTGTATGTATGATAAAATACCTAGGCATTATATTAAAATATATCACCCTTATAAATATTATATCCAAAATTAATTGATAATTGTGACATCAAAATTGAGGGAAAATCCAATGCATCATACCTAGGAGTGTGAAAAAGGGGGTATGTCAAGATTCTTTTCCTAACTAAAATCAAATTTCTTCCCTCCTTAACAAAGTTCATGACCAAAATACTTACCATACTAAAACCATCCCTAATAAAACCATCCACATCACATCCCCCATCATCACAAATATATTAACCCTAAAGCACCCATTTATAAACCAAAGGTACTTGTATAGAATGAGGTTACTCAAAGGGCTCTCCTATGGCTACTATCAAAAAATAATCTATGGGATACATCACCACATCACCATCCCTATTAGAGTTAGTATCTGAATGGTTAAGATCATGTTAAACATCAATGTATAAATCAATATCCATTTCAAAATCATTATCCCTTTTAGATAATTAAATTCATGCCAACACCTATCTCTTAGAATATGTCTCTAATATGGACCAGTCATAAGTCATGGCTCTCGATCCATATCAAGATGCTAAAATCATAAAATAATTCTTGGATGCTTTATTAGTCAAAGATAATCAAGTTGTATATGAATCATCTTTATATTCTAATTATATGAAGAGTATTATTGATCCTTTTGAGATTCATAAGGAAACTTTCTCCAATGTGGAGGTTGGGTCTCTTGTAAAATCTATGAGGAATATGATGTCGATCATCCTTTTAAACCACCCCTTATATAACACATCCCTAATAATCCACCTCTTATTAATAATACTTGCATCCCATTCCTTGAATGGAATAAATAATAACATGAATAATTGGATTCCTTCCATATGACATATCATATGCCAAATCCATAAAGATCCTTGATAATCAATTTAGTTATGATCTAAAAATAATCAATCAAAGTCAATAAGAGTCTTATAATCAAACAATTCAAAAATCATCACCCCTAGCATAAATATCCTTAAAGTTATAGATGACTATCGAAATAAAAATAAGCATCTATCAAGTCTAAAGTCAAATACCTTTGGCGAAGACCAAAATTAGGCACCATGGGGCAATCAAAATCCAAGTCAAAAATATTTCAAGAATATTTGTAATGTGGTTGATAATACTCTTAATATTTTCATAAAATATCAACAAATTCGTAATGTCTTATATCCCTTAATCCCACAACACCAACCAAAAATGTCACCTTCACCATATCCAATAATGTATGTAGCTATTGAACCCCATTTTCATTATCATTCTACTCACATTATCCATCATAACCATATCACTCATTCACATCATATAACCTTCTATTGTGATAAATACATAATACCTTCCCTACAATAATTTAAATCCCTAACATTCATCACTTTCTTTAGTAACATCTTCTCTTGCATGGGTTATAAATATGCCTATTTGAGATGTCTATATGTTAAATCAATAATCAATAAAGGTCACAAAGGCATGGTCCCAACATCACACATCTATAAAATAGGTATCAATTGAAATATAAAGAAATTATCTATATAATTTAATCTCGCCTATCCCTAATAAACTTATATTATAAAAATAAAAAGGTCAAACAATAATAATAATGAATTCAAAAAAATCAAAAATTATTCTTCTAATAGTGAAAACCAGTCTATTGGCACCTTGGGAAAATACCATGATAAAAACTAGTTTTTGGCATCATGGTAAAATAATATATTATCTATATTTTACCTCAAAATTTGGGGTAAAAATACATCCCTTTTCAATCCCATCCTTGTCTATCTTATCCCTCAATTCATTGATCCTACCGATCATCCATCATCATATCATGCATCCTAATATATTTTTCCTTTCTTACCATATTGACCTTCATAATAACATGGAAGAGGTATTGATAAGTGTTCTATACTCACCTTTGAATATCCTCCAATGGACATTCAATAAATGAATTATATGATTCTTTCATGTTATGGTTATTTCCAATCCCTAGCCCATTATTCCTTGGTCTTCATCCCTTTTTAGCATCACCTTCATCTAGTTAAAATCCCATCCATTTTTCCATACATATTTATCCTACTTGATAGGTTTGGTATTAATTTTGATAGTAACTAATTTTGTAAAGTGTACATAAATATTCTCAAAAAACCTAAAAATTGAAATATTCCAAAAAAACCTAAAAATCATAAAATCTAGAAAAAGATAAAAATATTCCATGATGTCTTATCTTATGACTATACCATACATCTCCATGCCATTTTTATATCATAACTAAGTCATACCCATATATACTACTATTTTATTTCATCCCCTATCCCAAATAGGGTCAAATATAACCTCTCTTGATCTATCATTGACCTAGTCTCACTTTAATCTGATAAGTCCTAAGTATCTCATCTAAAATCACGAGGTAAATCTATAAGTCAACTAGCCCTTGTGTTAAAATTTAAATTTTATCCAATACACCATATTCACAATCAATAATAATCTTAACCCAAGTCACTCATCCACTCCAAATTCATATCCTTATCTAAAAACCTTGTCCTAATATAAGCCTCTCTTCCACTCCAAATCCATATCCTAATACAAGTCCTTATCTTAGTTGTAATCCCTAGTACACTCCATATTCCATAACTTTTACAAGTTACTATCTTTAATCCAAATTCACATTATTATCATCATGCCTATCTTAGTCCAACTCATCACCTAATCACTCAACCTATCCACTCTCATCTAGATAATTGACAAGACACTAATCACAATGCATCTTTGTGTAGATACATGTGTGTGTTACTTGTATTCTCTATGTTGCATGTATTTTATCATTTATACATCTTTTTTGTATTATTATTTATTTTATTTTATCTATGTTTATTTTTAGTATTGCATCGTGTCTCTTTTGATCTATTGGTTAATGAATGAGGATGCTATGGTGAAACCAAGAACTATAATAATGATTTTAGGTGCCCTTCATGATGAAGAGTTTTTTATTTTCCCCCTTTTATTCACTTTGTCATAATGTCCTATTGGTTATACTTCTATCATGGGGCATACTAACTAGTGATATATTTGACATTAGATTGCTTAGAATATGGTGAGCCTTATCATAACAATTATGGCTTGATCATCCAACACACTCACCATTTATCCTATCCTCTATGACCTATCATAACATATAAAAACTTATATCAAATCATTTATCCTAGTCCTTTGTCTTCAATCCAATCATCACAATCCATTCATCTAAAATCTAATCATTTATCTTAAGACTTTTATCTTCATGATCTAACATCTCATCATTTTTCCTAGTCCAAAATCTAAGTATCATCCTCTATCTGATCACTAACATATCCTATAGTGACTATCATAATCATCCTCTAATATATCCTATCATTTGTCCTCTAGTCTGAACTACTTTATCTTGAGGTCTTTTCAGACTATGTAAGTAGCATTTAGTCACATGGTATACCTGAGGTTATTTTGACCACTTTCTCCTCTTTATCCATTATTCATCATCAAATACATATTTTATTTCATTATCCTCAATTATCGCATCAATAAAATATTTGAGATGTATTATCAACCATTAATCAATCAATTTATTGATCAATCACCATCTCCCAAATCATCTCCTTAATATTTTCATCAATCAACTACACCTATCAATTGAGACCAATATGTCACAACATTCATTTTTTATTCATATGCCATCTATTATCATTTATTATTTAATTAATAATTTAAATTTTATGGTTCCTCCCTTGATTGGGGAATGAACATGACCATAATTCTATTATCATCTCTTACTCCCTTACATGGATCCCTACTAGGGGTATCATCATTATCAACCACATTATAGCTCATTGATTTTATGTATTATGTCCAATTATTCCCTTTGTACTTTATTCACTCAATAATATTATTTATTCTATCTCATATCCATCATATTAGTGTTTAACCTTATCTTTGAGATACAATTCTCATTTATCTTATCAAAACTATGTCTTATCCTAGCCTAAAGCTCTCCCTTACATGTATCCTTGCTTAGGATACATTGAAAGATTATTTTCAAAATTTTATATTATCATCCTTATGTTATGGTTGATTCCTCCTTGGGATGTGTCAACAAATATGACACACTCATCTCTACTCCTCATGCATGTGTCTTTGCCAAGGGCATCATCAATTTGTATCTTATTTCTTATGTTTATTCCATCATCTTCATCATCTATCTCATATGTTGTCCCATTCCCTTGTCTATTCATCACATCCTACCCCTTATTTATTATTTTTGAGTGGATGTTTGGTCCTTCCTCTCTGCATGTCCCCTTAAGGGGCATCATATCCTCTAACATCATTTACTAACATTCATCCATGAAATTATTTTTATTTTAAAGGCCATTACTCCTTCCACTTTGTCCACTCATAATTCCATTTCAAAGGATGGGAAATTTATGTACCTAAATTTGCTCACTTAATTTAACATCATGAATATTATTATTATTTGACATTAACATCACTAATTTTTTCTAATGATCACTAACATCATCTAATTTTAAATAAATCATCCTTACTAATCCTCCTAGTGATTTATCTAACATACCCCTTCATTCATATTCATTTATTAAACCTTGTTCATACCCCATTTCTTAATTAATCCACCTAATCCCCTATTATCTACTAGTTCATCCCACTTGTCTATTATTTAGGAATTTAAAATTCCTATGACCCACATACCTACTCTTAGGATTTCCTACAAGTCTACCCCCTATATTCTCTAAAACACCCTAATCACCTATTAAATAACTCATTAATCAGCATTAACCCCTCCTAATGGATTCTATAATTCTCCAATTCTAGAATAATCTCCATATTATCCCCTCCTCTCTATAAGCCTCTATTCTAGAGGCTTCCAAAGAATTTTTAACTCCTTGGATAATCCTCCACCATTTATCTACTACCACTAAATTTCAATAATGGCCATTGATCTTCCCTCCTTTTTATTTAAGCAAGACACTCCTCCATGGATAAACCAACCAATTATTCCATAAGATCTCTATGTCAATATCATCCATGAATCCATGCTATTATCCAAGTCATTGATCAAACTATCATTATGCTAAAATTCTAAGTTTATTCAATCAAAAAACCAAATCAATAATCATTGATAAATTTATTTGAATATCTTGGAGAGAAGAAAAGAGGATCAAAGTTAAGAGTTTTCTTATAATTTTTATTTCTTTACATATTCCCTCCTTATTGATGTCTTTTAAGATTTGGGTGAAATTTATATTTTTAATAGTTTAAATTTATAAACTCAAATTTATTAGCATTCACTAGTGAGACTAGATTCCAACCAAAATCATAAAATAGAAGGTGTTTACCTATTTCTCCATCTTGTTTTAACTCCCTGATCTATAGAAAGACCTTTTTTACTTAGATAAGTACTCTTTCTCTCTATAATTGATATTCTGTGAAAGGTTTGTTAAATAAATTATTTCTAGTTTTCATTCTATATTATTGTTATACTCAGCCTTTTCACAACTATAAATATCAGAGCACAATATTAGTTTGAATACCAATCAATATATTTTGAAATAACTATAGATATCATAGCACAATATTAGTTCAAACTCTAATCAAGATATTTTCAATAAATTAAGAGGATAAAAATATAGCCTTAGTTTGACCATTGATTAATATATTTTATGGAGATCACAAATGTCAAAACGTAGTCTAGTAGTTAATTAAGATATTTGTCAAAGATCATAGAGCTTAGAGTACAGTTTTATCACACCAACCAATCAAGTTCTTTGCTATAAATTTTACACACCTATTCACTAATAGTGTATCACACATAGTGTAAATTTTAGAGTCTAGTTTTACACTAACACATAATGATTATTATGTTCATTGGTTCACCATGCCATCCAGGTTTAGATAGTACATATAATAATCATATGATCTACATGCAAATATCTTATGATACATCTATAATACCTATAAAAATAAATAACATTCATCATCCACTACACATATATACATACACCTAGACATTTTTAAACATATAAAAATTTAGTACTACCATATTCTAATTACACCATTTAAAATAATCAAATAAATTAAATAGATATCAACATCTGAAATATAACCAAATCGAAATAATAATATACACAATGCCAATATAATAATAAGTATCCATATTTAAATCCAATTATAGTTTCAATACAATCATATTACATCACTCAATAATGCAGGCATGGCCACTAGGACCATCCCCCTCACTATCACTCTCAAAAATATCCATGATATAATTAGATTTTTCACTTCCATTATGTGACCTCAATCATTGACAACATATACTCTCTCTCATGATAAATACCTAGTTTAGCCATACACTCTACATTCTCTCATTGTAGACATCTATATTAATCCACTTACTATTGGACCCACATAGAGCATTAGGTGTGGGCATGATCTATATCTTTTAATATGTACATACCTCATCTCTATCCATAGTCTCTCACCTAGATGTTTCAATAGATATCACAACTCAATTGAACAAATGGACATGAAAATCAAAAGCATCAGTGGTCATCTCTACTAATTCATCATCTATTACATCAATAGAGATATGCCATGTCAATATTCAAAGTGCATACTTGATGGTAGTCTATCATAACTCATCATCCCATGAACCTATAAATACATGTACAAATATATCATATTTCTAACCAAGTAAATGAGTAATCAAATACATAGAATATACACACATTTAATAATAATATACCATCAATATCCCTAAGGGGATCCACATCCAGTAAATTATTTATGATAATCCCACCTCTTAGAAATAAAGGTACCCACCTATAATATATTTACTAGGATGTATAAGCATTAATTACTCTTATGTCATATACATATGTTATGGCATTCACAAGATCCCATTTTGTCAAAATAATTAAGGATAAATCCATAACCCATGGCATAGGCCTACTACCTAGCCCTAAAATTTCTTGAGAAGTCCTCAAACACACCACTAGCATTAGGGGCACATCTTCAATCACACTAAATTATCATGTGACCACTCATATTAGAACCTATCATACACATTGACCTAATAATCATGTAGCCAATATCTCAATCAAATCCATATAAGATGGGCACTATCCTCAGGCCATCCTTCATAGACCCTATAAGGACTCTTGATAATTTATCCATCTATCAAACTATCTATCACATGCTAATACTACATATTGTTCCTCCTGAGCATGTAGGTCATCCCATTACAACACTATATAAATGACTATTGGTGGGCCTAATTATATCATAAAAGTAACACATCCTACTTACTATTATGTACTCATACATTCAATTGTTTAATAGTGTAGATGATCCCATACCACTACCACACATCTCCTACATAAAATGGTATAAAACCTAGTATAGTTATTTTAGTATCATCTAGCCCCATAAATATAGGGAACCATGTTCCTCTATATCTTTCACTATATCATCCATCCCATAGGATATCAATAACTAACTCTCATCTACAACCATAAATGAAACTAATAAAATATCTAAGAGCTTCTACAACCCTAGAACATTAATAGTGACAATTCATGTCAATAGTATATCATTGTGGCTCCTTATACGATGGTTTGATATAGCCATAATAGATAAATACCTAGAATATTAATTACCCATATCATTATTTATATTGTATTTATGCCTATAAATATATATTTGGAAGATCTTGTACACATCCTATAGGGTAGTGGTTATCTCCCCAATAGCTAACTAAAAAGTCTAGGTATTTGCATCCCATGTCTCTCATAGTGTTATCATGATGTTTTTATCTTGAATAGTTAACTTTAGAACTTCCACATGACTCAGAACCACTCTCTCAATAATGGCCATATTAGTGTCTATCAAGGGTAGACCCCATAGGGTCTTCATCATTCATCTAGTCTTAAACTCTCTCATATGTGCATCAACCTATAAAAGTAGAACCAAATCTGACATCAACAACACAAAATAGAAAACAAATAGATAATAATAGGCATAAAAAATATTCAATAATAATAAGTATTACAAATCATGCCTATTGGACTCTAGCACTACATATAAGACAATAGTAATGGATATTAGTGCCATATCTTAGACACTAGTGGCAAGTCCTAGACAATAATGCCCATTTTAGGATAAAAGCATAAATTTTCCAAAATAGGCCCTAAAATTATCATATTCTAAATAAAATAGTTAAAAATTCAATACAAATGAAAACCATAGGAAAACATATAGGATCCTTACTAGGGTAACTACCTCCCTATCCTGGATCAGTTCCTCCACCCCCTCATATTGGGTAAGAGTTGTTCATCGTATCCTTGGCATATTCTCTATCTCAAACAAATAATTAATCTCAACTACAAGGCTTAAAATGAATTTAAAAACTATATAATTCATATTTATCAAATGCCACCTTATTAGGTCTGACCTTGCATGTTAATTTCACCAACTAATACCATATTTTTGCTGGCATAATATCTTGAGAATCGTAATTCTGATTTATGAACCATATTTTACACACTGGACTTAAAATAAATGTGCCTCACCCTATATAATTTAAACCAATATCCTAATAATTTTAACTTTACAAAAATGATATTTATAATATAGACAAAATTTTTATCCCATTACCAATTTTAAAAATCAAATCTATCACAATAAATAAACTATTCAAACTTAAAACAACATTAACCTTGTTAATTGACACCATTACATATGATCATTACCAATTTTAGTTAGACACCCTCACCCTAATCTTAAAACTCTCACTAAAATCTGGGAAAATACACATATTGCTTTAGACATAAAGAGGTTCATACATGCAGATTCATTCAAATATAACTATTTAAACACATAGGTCTGAGTAGGTATAAAGATATTCAAATGCATAGGTTCACATAGATATATATACTACTAAGATACATATTTAAACACATAGGTGTACACATATATAAATAAATTCATATGTCCAATTTCACACAAATACACATGTCTACTTAGATTCAACTGTTTAACCATAAAGGTGTGTGTGTGTGTGTGTGTGTGTGTGTGTGTGTGTGTGTGTGTGTGTGTGTGTGTGTGTGTGTGTGTGTGTGTGTGTGTGTGTGTGTGTGTGTGTGT
>JARHVA010009585.1:0-125000 GCA_037957365.1 Torreya grandis | reverse complement strand
TTTACTTAACATTTTTTTAATACAATTCAACATCAATAGTAAACCTCAATATCTCGAACATTATGTTGAAGAAATAATAATCCCTAAAAAATTTATGCATGATAACAATGACTTCATCGAGCCCTGTAATCACTATAATTATTAGCCATGAGATAGAACTTTTTAACATTGAGTTCACTTATTAACCATGAAATCAACTTTCATAGAAATTCAATAAACATTATAACACTAATCAATCATAATGATGTTACCAATAATCATTAAATAATTCAATCATTGGCATTGACTTATCATACAGCTATTAATAAGACCATCCAAGAATGCCATCAACTTCTACAAAGCCACTCATTATAATATTATAATTTTTATTAAATACCTTGACTTTCCAATATCATCAAAAATACAAATATTATTTATAAATAAGAATGATTTGCCTAGTTATAATAACATTGACTAAACACATCAAACAAAGTAATAGAATATTGTCTACTATTTTAGCAATGTCTACCAAATAAAACATTATCACACTACATTCAATTTTATCTAAGAATAGTGAGTCATGTTAATAAACATAGATGGATTCACTTATATTTCATATCAACATCATCATACAAGGTAATATAAATATAGAAACATAGATGTAACACACAACCAGATCAATATGAGCATCAAACAAAAATCAAGATCATAATAGAAAGTATATTAGTAGTCATTCAAATGTAGATAACATATTAGAAAATCATGACATACTAAAATTTGTATGAACCAAACACTAACCAAAGCACATTAATCTATCATGGTGTGTGTGTGTGATTCTATTTTTTCCATCTATCATCCCCCAACACCTCCATCTATGTCACCCTCTCTAAAGATGTCATCCCTCCATCACACATTGAGGGATGGATCTATCCTTCATCCACCTTAAATCCATTATCCCTATCACACAACCATTGGAAACCACAAAAGTGGTTTCCAATGGTTGTGTGATAGGGATAATGGATTTAATGGATGTTAGAATGTTTTTATGGATGCAATGAGAGTGGAAATGAGATCTTGATGTCTTGAATATATTATTTGAAATTAGTTTGAGGGTGGAGGGAGAGCTTAGTTTTATAGGCAAAGAGGAAAAGATCAATTGTCCAAATTCTAATTTGGGCCATTAATATTGCGGGCTAGAAAATTTCCATGATATTTTAAATTCCATATAAATCTATAGGCTAGAGAATTTTAGAGAAAGGGGATAGATTGGGGAAGATTTCTATAATCCTCCAATTCTATAAATCTTCCCATAGTGTTTAGGTTTTTAGGAAAAGCTAGTATAGAGTGGTGGATAGTTAGGTAGATTATTTTTAAATTTTAAATTGGCAAGTGGATATAATAAATAGCTTAGTAAGTAATAGGATATATTATGGGTTTAATGAGGGGATTAATTGATTTTAAGATAGGGTAAAGGTTATGTGGGATATAGGAATGAGACATGGGTATTAAGCCAATAGTTAATATAGCTAGAAAATATGGGAATTATGCTAAATTAGTGGGATTTAGTATAATTAGTCAGATGAGTATAATTTAGTGCATACATTTTGCTCCTCTCTAAAAGGGCATTGTGAGTTAAGATAAGTGGAAGGAGTAATGGTATTTCAAATAAAAACTATAATGTTAAATGATGTCAAATATCAATAGGATACGATGCCCCCTCAAGGGAACATGTGGGGAAAACACCAACTTGAATGGTCACTTGAATAAGAAAATCAAGGTTAGATAAGATTGGGAGCTTAGTGGGTTTTGATGCCCCATTTGACCAAATAAATTCCCCATTAGTGATGATGATGACATAACTCAAGTGATGGGTTCTAGATAGATGACAAATGTCTAGAAAGTGTTTTATTTGGCAGAATGAGATTGATTTAAATATGATGGGTTCAAGCTAATTCATATGTCCTATAGTAAGGATACATGCCATGGGAAGAATAAAAATGGATAATAGGGTTAGGAATTATTGATTGGTGATAAAGAGCTACTTTTCATAAGATGTGGGGTTTAAAAATGAAATGTGATTGGTGAGTGACTAGTCCAAAGACAAGATGGTGATTATGGATGAATGGTGGTTGAGTTACCCTTAAGAACTTGAAAAGTGGACAAGCGCTACCTACATAGTCTGAAAAGACCTCAATCTGATGTAGTTCTAGATGTAGGATCAAGTAAATGATAGAGATTTTAGACATGTTATGCCCAAATTTATGTTAATAGATGATGAAAATAGACAATATTAGGAATTATGGATAATTAGATGGGATTAGGGATAGGGGATGTTAGTATGGGACTATTAGGGGGGTCATATATGATAAAAGAGATAGTTTTGGGTCATTTTCACTTTTTGCCTTTGGTGAATTGAGCTCTAAGGAGAAAATCATGGATTGGATTCTCTAAGGTTCTCACCATTGTGAGAGAGCTTAGGAACATAAGAGAGATGAAAAACCTAGACTTAAAATGAGTAAAAGGACCTTAGTTCTATTATTTTTGTGATTTCAACTAATTTTTGATAGATTTAAAGGTAGATTTTGTAGAAAAAGATGTCATCCAACTCAGTCTAACAATCCCATGACTGGTAGTTTTACCCTTAGTCATAGGTTTGTCGATACAAGTCACAAAATCATGAAAGGGAGTGGTGGGATTACAATCCCATAAGTATTCAATGGTAGGATTGAAATTTCATGACTAGGGATTCACAAGTTTGCAGCCCCATGATTGAATATTCATTGGTTTACAACCCTATGATTGGGTAGTCAGGGGTTTGTAATCATGTGATTTCCAAATCATGGGTTTATCAAAACCATAAATGTGATCATTTGTTTGAGTAGAGATATTGTTAGGGATAGAAAATGGGGGTATAAGATAGGTTAAATGACATGTGTTAGATATACTTAGGGTATTAGGCTAGTGGATTAATTATGTAAAATAGGTGAAGAAGTGAGTTAGGTGAGTTGGATGAATAAGATTCAATTAGATGGGAGAGGATAATTAGAGGAATTAGGTTAAGTGGATAGTATTTCATAGGGTGAAGAGGGGATTGGGAGAGTATGAATTAGATAGAGGGTAAGATAGGTATTTTGATGTTAAGGATAATGATATATTGGAGATGATTGGTACAAGAGGATTTGGTTATACTATCATCATGACTATAGCATCAAGAGGTGTTACACAAGATGTGGTAAGTGACACTAGAGGAGTATAGGGAGCTAGAGCTGGTAGGACTACATAATGTGGTAATTATTCCATTGATTCATATAGACCAAGCCCTAATCATAGTGCTAGTGGATTGATAGCACTCATAAACAAGTACCTTTCATTTTCCAATTGTAGAGATGATAATGATGCTAGAAGATGTTCACAAGATTTTTCATCTACCCATATAGGGAAACAAGATCTATTAGTAGTCTTATACATTGATTTAGACATTATAATAACTAGATAGGAGTTTTTAGATTGGGATGTAAGATCACTGCATTGATATGGATAGATGATGTTGTGAGGGATCTTTAGATAGATTGACACTAGTGGTAATGGATCTTGTTCTTGGCATTCTCTAGCCAGACAAGAGCAGATGGCGATTCCATCTTAGTCTAGGTGATTTGGTTGATAAATGATCCATGATCATAAATTATTTACCTAAGGGCCCATTATTTTAGCACACTTGTATAGGGAGCTTCATTTAGGGATCTATAGGGGAACACAGAGCTTTAGACCTTCATTACTACTTTATATTTAGAGCTAGGAGCATATTGTGATCTTGTGGCTATTAGGGATATTTGCAAGCTTGAGCTAGGAAATTCGATGGTGTTTTTATGGAATTTGGTACTAGGAGTATATTTAGGTGATATTGGAGAGATGCATTACTATAGATAACTATTTGATAGTTTATGCCCTAAGCACATTACATGGATGCCCTATAGGGAGTTCAATTTGGTTAGGCAGATGATGTATGAACATAATACATGCTTAAACTATGTTATGTGACAAGATGGATAGATTATGTCATTGAGAGATATCATCTAGATCATGTAGAGTTTAGTTTGGCTTTATTCAAGACATGTCAGGCCGTAAGCATTTATTTTCACATAGCAAGCAAGAGAGGCCACATTGGGGTAGATGAGTAGATAGAAGGGATGCCCACATAATATATTAGAGTGTTACACCTATTAAATTGAATTTTTATGCACATATTATAGATATTGGTATTATAGTGGCATATGCATCATGGTGGTAGGCTCAGATTCTAATCAGGTTGACATAGCCTCAAGTGGTAGTGAGGAGAGTTATAGTGATGAGAGTGTTAGAGGCATGGCCTAGGATACAAAGGGGGTTGAGATGAAGGATATGGATGGTAGAATATGGGATTAAATATGGAGAAGGTGATGGGTTTGATGATATTTAAGTAGATGAAGGAGATGGTGACCAAGTAGTAGTATCGGCACAGGTGGGGATTTAGGTATAGGCATAAGAAAGGCCATCGATATAGGAATTTGCCTAGCCCCAAACATAGGAAAGTGGTAGCATTGGTGGTGCAAGTCATTTTTATCCATCAAGGTTAATAAAGGATCATGTTTTGATATCACATTTATAGATATAGATCTAGGCATGTTTATCAAAGATCATAGGTATTAGTCATGAGCAAGACTAATTGTCGACCCATGTTCAGAGTATGATTGCTCAAAGTGATAATTGAGTAGTGTAGGCATAAGGATAGATTATGACATTATGGGCTTGTATTACATAAAGGGATGGGAAAATTACATAGCTATAGACATAAGTTAGAACATTAAAGCCCCAGGTGATTTAGTAGGATACCTAGCTCACCTAGGCTCAAGGATAGATTATAACTTTGTAAGGTTAGGTGATAGGCTTACAAGGGTATGTAGCACAATAATAGGTCTATATTCATACATTGATTGGTCAGATCATAGTGGTAGAGAGGATTGATATGAGGTAAGTGAGGGCTTAAGAGGGTAGGGTATGATGGGGAAGATGGATTGTATTATTCTACTTAGATGAGATTCTTAGTACTATTAGATAGTACTATTAGAAATTATACAAGGCTATAGTTCTTAGGGATTAACATTTAGGGTCATTTCTTGCAAGCTAGTCATCAATTTATTAGACTTATAGAAAATATCAAGGGTGACAAGGACTTTTAGGGTCGTCATGACCACATCTATGATTTTGGATATGTTTATTCATGTACACGGTATTTTTATAGTATTAGCTCATTCTTTCTCCATCGGCTCATGTGATTTTATCATATATTTTGACATGGATTCCATGTGGATAGTGTATTATGAATATTTAATATATATATATATATATATATATATATATGATGATGATGATGATGATGAGGATCTATGTTGATGTATGGATGTTTTACAATGTGTACTATTCATGGATATATGATGTATTTATTTTTTTATGTCATGATGACATTGATTATATGTACATGATATGATTAGATTTAGATGTTATGGATTGTATACATATTAATTTTATCATTCATGTATTGATGGATACAATGGATGTAGCATAGATATTTTGTATATGTTATGATCATTATGGATGATATTACATATGAGATATTAGTTTTATTTTATGCATGTTATTATATGATGTGATTTAAGATGTTTATGAATGCATGATGATATGAGTATGATGTGTGTATGATGTGATGGGATTTGTATATAAATTATGATGGTTACACATTATGCCCCTATGGGATGGTGATGTTATCAAAATATTAATCCCTTGTTTAATTCATTGTATCTTTAGTATTTATGGTAGAAATCCTCCTACACCATGGAGGTAGGGTGATAATGTAATGTGTTTAGGTTTAGTCTTAGGATGAGGGTAGGTATGATAGGGATTGGTTAGGATGGGACTTGTTAATTGGAAACCTATCAAGATGTAGATATATGCAATCCTTTTAATTTTGTATCATTGTGTTATATGCCAAGGACATGACAGGTCTTAGGCATGGTAACATATATGCATGGGGAACTCCATTTAAGAGATAACCTTTTTTGAATAAACCTTTAGAGGTCACCCATGCCATCCTTGTTCCCATAAAAATATAAAAATATGAAAAATATATGTTCAAACTAATTTAACAAATAAAACATTCTAATATGTAGATAAAAGTGCAACACTTATACAGGACACATAATCATATAAAATTAATCAAACATTGACAATAACAATTGATATCCATGAGTGATGAAATGACTAAGGATGGGCATGTATAATATATCAAGTCATGATGTGAGGGTTGTTTACAAGATATATGGCATCAAAAAATTTCTCATTCTAGGGTGAAAGGTCAACCAAGTTACAACATGGGGTTCATGATGACCCTTCATGAATTAGTGGCATAATGTATGATACAATGCCTGAAAAGAGAAATTTTAAACATCATGACCCTCCATAATGAGGATTATATGTGGTAAGGTGTGGACCAAAGGCTTATTGAAAATAATGGATGGATGGTAATGGAATGTCACTTTGAGGCTAAAAGGAGACATACGTGTCAAAGAAGATTTAGGGAGGGTATTATGGTGATAATAAGGATATAACAAGACTTGAGGATATTTATGAATCAAGTTTGTATAAGTGACTCCAAAGATATGTACAAAAACCATACTTTGACAATCCATTTATTTTCCTTTTACTGAAGTAGTTGTCCCACCTTGCTATCCCAATCTTGATGATAGATTCCATAATTAAAACTAGGGTCAAGGTTTTTTTTTAACATGATGACAAAAACTAGTTTTCATCATAGTACTTTCCTAAGGTGTTAGCAAGATAGGTTTCACCATTAGATGGATTTATTTTTGACTGATGAGGAGGGGTGATGGATGGGTGGAGTGGATCTAATGTGTCCCATAGATGGAGGATGATGATACCTTATTTAGGTGTAGAAGTACTTGAGATGCATAATGTTCATGGGATCAACAAATTATTTTCCATCAACCATGGCCAATTTATACACTTTGCATCCAAACTTGGCAATAAATACATAGGGACCTAACTAATTGGCTTCAAACTTCTCCTTCTTATCTCCTTCTACATTGGTGTTTTTTTATTCTCCTTTAGGATTTTGTCACTAACTTCTAACTCCCTTGCCTAGATATTCTTGCATTATTGGATCTTAAATTTATTTTGATATGCTCAGAGGTGATTCAAAGCCCTCTATCATTTTTAATCAAGGATTTCTATTTCCTATATCCATTCTTCTCTAAGATTATGATCAGTAATGATATCTTTTAGTGAGAGTCGAAGAGAGGGGATTTATAATTCTATTAGAAATATTGCTTTAATCCCATAGACCAAGGCATATGGAGTTGCCCCAGTAGGTGTGAGGACACTTATTCGATAAGGCCATATTGTTTGATATAATTAAGTGTGCCAATTTATTTTAGCCTAATTAATAGTTTTCTTCATAATCTTGATGAGGGTCTTATTAGTTGTTTTTGCTTGTCTATTGCCTTGGGGATAATATGGTGAGGATAAATGTTGCATGATGTGATAATTTTAACATAGGGCCTCAACTTCCTAAATATTTAATTATTTTCCATTTTCTAAAATTATATTAGTAGGTATACCAAAATTATAAATAATATGATTAAGAATAAACATATAAATTTGGAGACCTATTTTATAAGTGGTATTACTTTTACCCATTTGGTAAAATACTCTATAGCCATGATAATGAATTTATGATTATATGATGAAGTATGATTAATATTTAAAATTAGATTAAGGATCCATATGTAAAATGTTCATGGGCCCATAATAGGCTATAATTCTTGTACTGGAGAATGAATAAAATTCCCATATTTTTGATAGGCCACACATTTGCACACATATTAGGAAGAGACTTATTCCATCATTGGATAGTAATAGCCAATTTAGAGGATCTTTTTGGATAGGGTGACTCCATTGATGTGCCTTCCATAGATCATCATGTACTTCTTTGATTTTTTGAAACACCTCTTTTGATGTTAAACACCTCAAAAAGGTTCCATCATAGCCTCATCAATAAATCATGTTGCCAAGGATCATATATCGAGTAGTGCAATAGATAAAAGATTTGTGTTGATGATGGTTGAGATTAGGGGGAAGTATTTTGTCATGAAGGTTCCTATAAATATCATGGTATAATTGGAAATTGGTGTCATTAATTACATAAATTTGAAGTGCAGCCATTGATTGATAGGTTAGGATAATCAAATAATCAATCAAAAAATTACCTTTTAAAACATCTTCAGGGAGGTCAATGAGCGAGACAATAGTGGCCATAGAATTAGCTACTTTGTTTCTTCCTCATGGAACTTATTCAAATATTATAGATTGAAAATTGGTCTCTAATTAATCCACTAATTATTTTTAAGGAAGAAATTTTTCATCTTGTGTTTTTAATTCACCATTGACCTATTTGGTAATCAACTAAGAATCACTGAATACTTGTAATTGTTGGATGTTCTAGTGAATATCCAGATGAAGTCCAACTATTAAGGCTTCATGTTTTGAAATATTATTAGTATATGGAAAGGAAAATAAGAATGCTTTTGGAATGAGATCACCCTAGGGGTGACTAGGAAGATGCCTACCCCAGAACCATGTGTAGTGAACAAGCCATCAAAGTATAATTTCTAGTTATCTGGTTGAAAAGTATTCATTATGGAATCTTCTAGGAAATTGGTTATAATTGGCTTAGTCACTTCTAAAGGTTCCTCTACTAGTTGTTTTTTTATAACCTAGCCTTTTATAGATTTTTGATTAACATACTGAATGTCAAATTCACTAATACACATTATTCATTTTGTTACTTGACCTATAAGTGCTAATTTGGATAGTAAGTATTTCAAGGGATCAACCTTTACGATGAGATGTAATTGATTTTTAAGACTATAATGTCATATCTTTTATGTTTAAAAACTATGGATAAACATTTTTCTTGACCATTTTTGCCCAACAGGGAAAAAAATTGATCCCCTTCTCCCCCTGTTGTTTAAGGCCAATTCATTTTTTGATTTTGCACAAGTCTAGGAATTGCTATAGACTTTGCAGGTGCTTGGTTCAATCTTCAGGTTCTTCAGCTTAGTTTAATTAGCTAAGTTCAATGCAGAGTTCAATCGGCAAAGTTCACAGCCTTGGTTCAATCACCAGTTCAATGTTTTGGTTCAACGTGATTGGTTCAAGGGGTCGGTTTAACAAGTAGAAAAGCTTGAAGGAAATTTCCAAGGACGGTGATGTCCTGGATGCCGTCAACTTTAAAAAGGTGAATTAGCCATTGGTTTTTAAAGTGATGATGACAGTGTGAATGTCAAACTAAACACAAAAAAATATCTATTTGTCTTTAAACTATTTAATCACTGAGCATGAAAAGAGCCCGAGGACGTAACAACCCACTAAGAGATAGCCCTGAGGGCCGAAGGAGCTAAAAGAGACAAGGTAGGGAAAAGACAAAAGTGTTAAGAGCATGGAGCAGGCAGATAGTCCAAGTGGTGAAGGGAGGTGTTGATTCAAGAAATTACTTCAATAGGTGAAATAGTGTCTGTGAACTGACTATTGGGAGGTGCAAACAGCTGGAGGTGCAATTTATTTTATTCACTTCGCATTTATGAGTAGACAAACTGTGTAATCACCTAGAAGAAACGGCCTTACAAATAGAAAAAGGGTGCATCTTTTTGATGTTTTGAGTGGCTTGCTCTTCCCAATGAGAAGGATGTGAATGGGTCACTTGTAAAAAGGACACCAAAAGGCCTCCTTTCTTCTTTTATATATTGGAGACTTGTCATTTGAGAATTATCTTCCACATTTGTAAGGCGTAGCCTTGGCAAAATTTCACCTAAATCAATAAATGCATTTTTTACCTCTATCTTGGATAGATATTTCTGTGTATGTCTTGAGTGTTAGTTTGTGTTTAGTCATTTTTTCTTGATGCTTTCACAGGTCCAACACCAACATATCTATTGTCTACAAGGTGCCATTTCTGTAGCTTATAAGGAGAGTTATATTTGGAAGTGCAAAAATAGAAGAAATTACTTACAGTGTGCATTTCATAGCACCTTGGTGAATCTTTGTTTTTTGTATTTTCCATGAAAGCTTCCTTGTTGAGTTTCTTGTAGCCTAGTCCTTCTGCCAAGTTTGAAGTGTATGTATTTATTTGTCTGATTTTAAGTGTGAATGTGAGAAGGTCATTTTTATTTTGGTGCATCACCTCTTTAGAGTAGATTTGTTTTTTAACAATCTTTCTCCCTTTTCATCCCCCCCCCATTATGTTTGTGTGTGTGTGTGTGTGTGTGTGTGTGTGTTAGCACTTATGGAAAAAAATTAGATGCATCAAAGGGAGATAGCCCTTACCTAGAGACTCTCCCCTCCAGATTTTTCGGTCCCACAAGTGAGAGGGGAGTTTCCATTGTTGTGTGTGGAAGGCAAGAGTTCACCTACTTGCCTTGAGTGTAATCCACTATGTCAAAAAAATTTGGCATGCCTAGTGGGACCAACTGGGACAAGTTTTGTCCAAAGAGTTAAAGAATTTTTGGTGTGTTCTTCAACCAACTAGCCTTTGGAGGCTTTTACATCAGCACCAATGGTGACTCTAAGTTGAATCTACTAGTTAAGTAGCTTGATGCCATTAGAAATATTACTTTTATATGTATAATTCTTTTGCACAAAATCATGGGTCTTGTTTTCCTTCATGTGACTATGATCAGACTCAAGATTTTCAGAGAATCACCTCAAGTTGCTCTCCTAGTTTCCATGCAATGTTAAGGGAGGTGGCACTAGAGTTTGAGAAGCAGACAATGGAGATTGATATACTAGAAGAGCAGTATGGGTATCAGCAGGAGCTGATGTATAAAGAAGAGTGTTTGTTTAGGCAAGCACAAGCCTTGCAGTCCATGGAGGAGGAGGTATCAAAATGGAGAAATCCATTTATTCAAGGTAGTTAGCCTTGTGTGGCCCTTTCTATTCTGAAGAAAGCCCCCTCTTTTACACCAAATCCTTTCTATCAGATAACACTCACCCACTCCAGCTCATCTAATGCATTTGCTCTCAATCCCATGTGCCTGGCTTTCCATCATCAAAGAAAACTAGAGCAACCTCCCATGGAGATCAATCTTCTCAATTCCTTATATTTTGGATCTTCCATTGGTGGGAATACCACTAGCCAGCACATCTCTCTCAAAATGGCTCTTATTCAACATGATGATGCTGGTGACCTCCAAGAAAGACTCTTTCAAGACAACCTAGCCAAAAAAATTAAAGATTTAGAGGCTAAGATGAGACTGCTTCCTGAAAGAGAGATAAAAATTCCAGACCTTGCAGAAGAGCCCCAAGACCATGGAGAAAAAAAGTTGCTACCTATTCATAGGAGCAAAATTCCAATTCTGAGATCCTAAATTGGGGGAAAATAGTAGAATCATGGGGTAGGAAGGAGGAGAAACAAGGTTTTTTTCAAAACCTTAAAGAAGCTAGGGCTGCTCCTACTCATGATGATACTGGTGACCTCCAGGAAAGGTTGTTCCAAGAGGATCTAGCTAGAACAATTGCAGAGTTGGAATCCAAAGAGACTTTCTTCAATGAGTATGTGATGGATGGTTCAGACCCAATGACACATTCCATGTCTGAACACACCCCATCTACACATTTCCAAGAGAATTATTAGGCCACACCTGATATAGATGAAGTGTTAACCAAGTGGAAAGAGGAGAATCATTTGATTCTAGCTCAAGGACTACCTCCTCTTCCATGCATTTTTCCCACTTCACCCCTTCTCAAGGAGGAACCTATTTTGTAAGAGGTAAGTGAGGAGCAGAAGATCCAATCTATGGTTCCCCAAGAGGCTAGCATGAGCGATAATGAAGAAGAAATCATCATCAATTCTCCTTGTGAAGGCCTTATCAATAATGGAGAAGATGCAGGTCACACATACATGAAGATGTTCCAGCAATATGAGGAGGAACAAAAGCATGGTGAGCTCTCTTCCCCTCTATTTGATGAACTTCCTTGTTTTTATGAGGAGGATGACTATGCTAAAGAGCCTGAGTTGGAGGAGGATCAGGAGAATATTTTTTAAAATTTAGAGATCCTGATCAACAAGGAGGAGAAGGAGAGGTCTGTCTTCCCTAATGAATGCCTTGAAGAAGAAAGTTTCAAATAAAGAGGTGATGTTCTATGGGATAAACAATTAGTTTGTGATTCCATTTTATACATCAAAACTATCACCCTTCTTCAAGAAAGCCAAGAGGGATTAGAGGATGAGTTTGATAGGGTTTTCAAAGAAACAAAAAGAAATAGGTCAGACCATGATGTGCTACAAGGGGATTATGCACATCAAAGGGCTAATGGTGATGAGCCAGCAGCCATTGATTCCTTGGTGATAAACACCAATATGAAGGACCAGCATTTAACAAGCCTCTAGGGACAAAAAGAATACATGTATGTTGGAGGCATGTTTGAATCTAATCCACTTGGATTTTAGCCAACCCAGGTGATAGGCAAGGGGAGCAGGTCACCAAATCTCCTTTTCATTTAGCTACTTGCCTGGCACTATAAGTCTTCTTACCAGGAAGGGGACTTAAGAAGTTTTCCCTTTGATCTAGGAGGGAATCAAAAATACTTGGTTAATTGTATACAGTAGGTTGCTTTCATTTTTCTTTCCTTATTTTCCCTAAGTGATGTTACACAAGTAGTTTTCTTAGCCTTGCATGTGTTTGTCTTTTCCTCTTGGAGTGAATCTACATGATTGATTCTAGAATTTATTAGAGCTATTGTTGTTTTAAAGTTACAATCTGACTCTATGCCCAATGGATTTTAAGGCAACTAGGTTCTAAGCATGGTAGGCATGCTTCCCTTAGGAGGTGCCAATCTGTTGACCATTTTTTCCCAACAAGGCAAAAAATTGTTCCCCTTCTCCCCCTGCTGTTTAAGGCCAATTCATTTTTTTATTTTGCACAAGTCCAATAATTTCTATGAACTCTACAGGTGCTTGGTTTAACCTTCAGGTTCTTCAGCTTGGTTCAATCAGCTAAGTTCAATGCAGAGTTTAATCAGCAAAGTTCACAACCTTGGTTCAATCACAAGTTCAATGTTTTAGTTCAACATGATTGGTTCAAGGGGTTGATTCAACAAGTAGAAAAGCCCAAAGAAAATTTCCAAGGTCAGTGACATCTTGAATGCCATCAACTTTAAGAAGGAAAATTAGCCATTAGTTTTCAAAGTGATGACGGCCATGTGAATGTCAAATTGAACACAAAAAAATATCTATTTGTCTTTGAACTGTTTAAGCACCGAGCATGAAAGGAGCCCAAGGAACGCAGTGACCCACCAAGAGATAGCCCCGAGGGCCGAAGGAGCTAGAAGAGACAAGGTAGTGAAAAGACAAAAGTGTTAAGAGCATGGAGTAGGTAGATAGTCTAAGTGGCAAAGGGAGGCATTGATTCAAGAAATTACTTTAGTAGGTGAAACATTGTTTGCAAATTGACCATTGGGAGGCACAAACAGCTAGCAGTGCAATCAGTTTTCTTCACTTCACATTTATGAGTAGACAAACCATGTAATCACTTAGAAGAAGCAAAATTGCAAATAGACAAAGGGCACAACTCATTGATGTTTTAAGTGGCTTTCTCTTCCCAATGAGAATGATGTGAATGGGTCACTTGTAAAAAGGACGCTAAAAGGCCTCCTTTCTTCTTCTATATATTGGAGACTTGTCATTTGAGAATTATCTTACACATTTGTAAGGTGCAACCTTGGAAAAATTTCACCTGAATCAATAAATGCATTTTTTACCTCTATCTTGGATAGATATTTCTATGTATGTCTTGAGTGTTAGTTTTTGTTTAGTCATTATTTCTTGATGCTTTCATAAGTCCAACACCAACATATCTATTGTCTACAAGGTGCCATTTCTACAGCTGACAAGGAGAGTTGTATATGGAAGTATAGAAATAGAAGAAATCACTTACAGTGTGCATCTCATAGCACCTTGGTGAATCTCTATTTTCTTTATTTTCCATTAAAGCCTCCTTGCCAGGTTTCTTGCAGCCTGGTCCTTCTGCCAAGTCTGAAGTGTATGTATGTATTTGTCTAATTTTAAGTGTGAATGTGAGAAGGTCATTTTTACTTTGGTGCATCACCTCTTTAGAGTAGATTCATTTTCCTGTAATCTTTCTCCCTTTTCATCACCCCTTATGGAAACAAATTAGATGCATCAGAGGGAGATATCCCTTACCTAGAGACTCTCCCCTCTAGCTTCACCGGTCCCATAGGTGAGAGGGAAGTTTCCATTATTGCGTGTGGAAGGCAGGAGTTCACCTCCTTGTCTCAGGTGCAATCCACTGCATCAACAATTCCTTTTCAATAGGAGTGTAATTCATCTCATAGGATATCAATGTGTGACTAAGATAGTATATAGATTGCTTCTTACCTTGATCATTGTGATGTGCTTGGAGAGAACTAATGGCACATGGCATTGCTAAAATGTATAGGAGAAAAGGCCTTCTTGGAGATGGTGGGGATAAAATAGGTGGATTATCTAAGTATTGTTTTATTCTTTCAAAGGCTTGTTGGAATTCTACATTCTAGTGGAAGGTAGTCCCCTTTTTTGATAGATGAGTAAAGGGGTGGAACTTATCTACAAGCTAAGAGATAAAATGCCATATGGATTGAAGTTTTCCCTAAAGGCTTTGATGCTACTTAATATTATGAGGTGGGGGAATTTATATAATTTATTTTACTTTTATTGGAGCCAACTTGATGACCCATCTTGAGACTATGAATTCTAACAATTTTCTTGAGGTCACTCCAAAATCACACTTTTTGGGATTTATCCTTAATTTATATTCTCAAAATATTTAAAAAATTATTCTGAGGACCACATGGTGCTCTGACCTTAAATGGGACTTACCTAAAATATCATCAACATAATCTTCTACAATGTCATGTATCATGTCATGAAATATAATGGTCATAGCCCATTGATAGGTTTCCCCTACATTCTTGAGACTAAATGGCATGACTTGATAACAAAATGTCCCACTTGGATTGATAAATGTTGTTTCATGTTGATTATTTGTGGATATTTTAATCTAATTATACCTCAATAATCCATCCATGAGGGAAATCATTTCATACCTAGCTGTTGAATTTATGATCATGTCAATATTAGGGAGAGGGAAGTCATCTTTAGGACATGCCTTATTGAGACTAAATGGAATGACTTGATAACAAAATGGCCCACTTGGAGTGATAAATGTTGTTTCATGTTAATTATCAGTGGATATTTTAATCTTATTATACATTGATAAACCATCCATGAGGGAAAGCATTTCATAACTAATTGTTAAATCTATGATCATGCCAATATTAGGGAGAGGGAAGTCATCTTTAGGACATGCCTTATTGATATCCTAGAGGTCTGTACATATTATGATTCTACCTTATGGTTTTGTTATAAGAATTGTATTATAGATCTAATCTAAGTAATATATTGGGAGGATGAATCCATCTTCCATGAATTTTTGTAAATCCTCTCTGATTAATAAAACCACATTGGGATGCATCTTTCATAATTTTTGTTTGATAGTATTTGCATGTGGATGCATAACTAGGTGATGTACTACTAAATAGGTATTTAACCCAAGAATGTCAGCATAGCTCCATGTGAATATATCAATGAATTCCTTTAGTAACTCAATAAATACTTCACATTCCTTTATTGTGAGAGTTACCCATAGTTTCACTATTTTGGGATGCTTGTCAGTTCTAATATTAACTTCTATCACATCCTCTATAAGTGAGGATGATTGATATTACAAATAAGGGGGTAATGATATTTTTGGAATATTAGAAGTGAAGCAATTTGGAAGTTTAGTTTCAAAGTCAAAATAATATTTTGATGTAAAGGAGCTATATGGGAGTTCATTTGATTATTTGAAAGGGTCCCCTTCTTTGGATTGTTCATCCTCACTTTGATTATGGGATGTTTGATGTTCCCCAAAATATGCAAAGTAACAAAGATTGATAGAAAATCTATTTTTATGATCTCTAACTGGCATGAAGTCTCTATCTCTCATGTATTCCAAAATTGCCTCATCATTTTGAAACATGTCAAAAGTGGGTTCCTACTTTGATTCCCAGTCTATGAGGGATGAATAGTGGAGATAAATATTAATTTTGTATATGGTGGTATCATGGAAGAGGTTGGTGATAGAAAGCTCCTCAAAATGGCTACAGATAGAACCTATTTCAATGTCCACATTAGGGAGAGACAACTCAGTGGTTAGAAAAGAATCCATGATGATATTGGTTGGTTCATCATCATATAGTTTGTACCCTAACCCAAAATATTATGGATGTTCTTAAACCATGATATGTTCAAATCGACCTTACTCTTGTTTTCCCAATCCCTTTCATTTATAATACATGTTTTCCATCATTCTCTAAACTCCAAGATAGTGTTGTTTGGGAGAGATAAGGGCATCATCATCCATAATAAGCCAAAAATCATCTTCATCTTCAATATACTTATCATAAAAAAATCTAGTGCTTGAAAAAGATATTGGCCCAAACTAATATTTAATGGGATTATTCTTACTCATAGTTGGGAACCCATAGCTTCATGGAAATAGGCATAGATTACTGATGTAAAACATTTTGTACTTATGTTCCCCACATTTTATGGATGTGATGTTTAATTAAGTAATATTATGTTCTAATTGAGATGTGGATTTTAATTTATATAAATAGACATACATAGTAGTTATTGGGCTCAAGATAGTGTTTTTAGTGCCAAGGTAAGGTGATAGAGATAATGACTAATCCATTTGGAAACTATAGAGATGGTCTATGACTCCACGAATGGTAACTTCCATTCCTAAATAGGGGAAATTTAGGCACTAATGGATAGTGAAAGGCATAGCTTGAACCTCATCAATCCAAGGTCTTCTGAGCAACATGTTATATGGTAATTCCACATCTATAACATGAACCAAAGTTTGAAGAACTGTGTCCCATAACAATAGGAAAATAAATGGTAATAATTGATGGTATCTCATTATCATCATAATATTTAATGATTATTAAAGTAGGCCCAAATGATGTCTCAAAGTATCCCAATCTCTTTAAAAATTCCATATTACACAATTTGAGATTGGATCCTCCATCTATGAGGACATGGGAAACTCAGTGGTGGGAGATGATGAACTCAATGTATAAGGGATAATTATGATGTGGGAAACTGGAGATAGATCCTAGAAACTAAATTAATTTTCTTCAATGGGGATAAATGTGCCACAAGTACCTAAAATTGACTAGTATCCAAGTCACTAAGTACCTTTAAATCATTTAGCACTTGATTCAATATATCCTTATGTAAGGTAGATATTTGAAGAAGTTCCATCAAGAATATCTGGTCAAGAGTCTTTTTATAATTGATGAATGCTATTATAAGATTTATATGAAGTGATTGAAGCTTTATTATAAATATTCCCCTTTGGGGAAACAAATGAGTTATAAGGATCTTGGGAAGATATTATTATCTTATTGCATCAAATGGTCACTATATAATCAGTAGTGGCCCTATTAATTTTTAAAATAGGGGATGAACATGGGGAAGACTCTTGGATTCTATGAATTTTGATGGTATTAATGTAATGGTATGGAACATTAGGGTAACTAGTGTGATTAGATGACAATTTTTTACCCCAAAATCCTTTTGGTGTTTCTAATTCTTTTGATCACGCTTTGGGAGTGGATCCTTGTAAATACCATGTTTCTAATTTTCTAGCTAATTTGGGGTAAACTCTCCTTTAATACATACATACCTACATACATACATACATACATACATACATACATACATACATACATACATACATACATACATATATATATATATATATATATATATAATCACCCCTTTCAATTAAATCTCATATATAATGTTTTATTTACATACACCATTCAGTGTCATCTCCTTTTACCCTATGGTATTTACAAAACTTATATTCATGATACCAATTTTGTATTGGTTGATGGTCATCCATAGGTTTGATCAAATGTTCTAAGACTATTTCTAGTGGGAATCCCAAGCTTGTAATGGGTTTTTTCCGTGTGTGAGGCTTAGGCGTTTCTTTATAGACTCTGATGGAAGAGACATTATGGTGTTGTGTGGGGCCCTTCCATTGGATAGTTGGTACATGTTTTTGCTTTAAATCTATGACCCTATCATCAATGATGTTTTTTTATTGAATACCTTAGATTTTCAAGAAAAGAAATTTTTTGGATTTGAAGTGTGCTCAATTTAGGAATATAGTTTTATGGTCCCTTTTTCAATAAGAGCTTTTTATATTTGCATTCCCTTTTATATGATCTTGTCAAAGGTATTGGCACACTAATTTTAATTAGTACTTCAACTCTGTATTAAGGTTATCCATAGAGATTTTAGCTAATTGATTTTTAAGTACATTACATCTTAATAAGCTTGCCAAGCCATACCATCTTTGAAATAAATATACTAGTATTTCCCCACTTTGTTGTTTAATATTTTAAATGTTAATGATAGAGATATCATGCTCTATACTGAAGGAGAAGTGCTTTAAAAATTAATTCATTAATTCTCCAAAATTTGATATTAACCTTGTGGAAAAGTGCATGAACCACTCTAAATCTAGCCTTATAAGACATTTTGAAAATAACCTCAACAAATAAGAATCTACATAGGCTACCTCATGGCAAGCGACATAAAATTCATAGACAAAATCTCTAGGGTTTCCCTTTCCCTGATATTTCTCAAATTTGGGTACCTCAAGGTGTGAAGGGAAGGGAATATGCAAAATGCGCATGTCCAATAGTGATGAACAAAACTATTTGTACTTGTATTTAATGGCTTAAGATCATGTATCCATTTTTTGAAGGGTATATTTCATCATTTTCCATTCTTGATCAAGGAAAGATCTTTAATAGGGATGGTAGTTTAATTTTGACTACTTTGAGGGATATGAGTACTATTTGTATGGTTGGCATTATTGGCATTGCTAGTGTTGTTGGTGTTATTGGATTTATTGATGGTATAAGTATTATTGGTATTATTCTATTTAAATGATGATGGGCATTGATTAAAGATGAATAGGTTAATTTTTTGTGTCTATTGGTCATGGTGATCTTCAATGGAAGATTATCATTGATTAGCCTTAATGCGGTTATTAAGAAGGGGTTGTGGGCATTATTATTCTTCAATAAACCCATGGTCCATACCTTATTCTTATTGGGGTATATGATTAATATATTGACATGGGGTGTTTGGTCATGATGGAGGTTGTAATAAATTATTCAAGAAGGTATGATCAAAAGTGGAAGGTAGGGTGCCCCCTATTTCTATCGCTCAAAATAGGACTTGGTCATAGTTTTCATATGAATAATGGTCAATGATTTTTCTTACTTCATCATTATGGAGGGAGTTATATATTTCATTCACTCTCATAGGAGTGTATGTGTCATTATGATTTTCGTCATATTCTTAAGTTGGGTCAATTATATGCCCTAATGGATTGTTATCTTGGTTGGAGCCTTACCCAATTCAGAGTTGGGCTCAGGTGTGGATGGCCATTATTAAAGGGTGATGAGATGAAATGTGATAGATGAGATGAGAGTATTAAAATACTACTTCAATATAAAATTTGAATCACTAGTACTCAAAGGTGATGATGTACATAAATCATATGACCAATAATTACCAAAATATAAGGTCTTTTTTTGAAACCAATCTAACAAGGATGAAGTGAAAGTGATGAGATCAAAAAACTTTAATTACTAACAAATGAAAAAGTTTATGGGTGCTAGATGTCAAAGATATCTGATAGAACTAAGGATAATGATTGGTGCTAGATTGGGATCTTACAAGACTATGTATAGTGATAATTTCAAGTCAAGAGAGTGTGATGACTAATGATTCAATAAGGATGGGTGACCACTAAACTTTTGGTTTTAGGATAAAAACTAGTATTTGAATAAAAATGTGATGGGTGGAGGATAAGAAATGTATGATGGGTACAAAGTTTCATGTGAAGTATTGGACAAGATCAACTATTCAATATGAATTATAAATAAATAAAATGGATGGATGTGGATGAACTAGTTACCAAATAAAGGTGTGAGTAAAATGGATAGGGGCTAAATAGATGAGTATTGATTTCAGGTGATTTATAAAAAGGATAGGTGCATCAAAAGGATGAAATAGGCATCTACAAGATGGAATATGGATGATAAAGTAGATGGAGAACTAATATGATAGATATATAATATTTAAATAAGGATCAAAATGGTATGGGGTGGATATACAAGATACACAAATAGATAAGAGATAAAATGATATATACACAATCTAATTTATGAAAATGTGAAGGTCAATGGATATATGAAAGTGTTGTGGAGTGATTATGTATAATATGGGTAATTAATGATCAAATTTTAGTATAAAATGGGGATGATATTTGAATGGGTGAAAGGAATGGTATGTATATAACTAGCTTAGTGACAAAAAAGATATTACTATAAGGTAAGAAGGGTAAATTATTGGATAATAGATGTGGAAGATGGGCTTGAGAGGATATGATAATTAAAAGAAGATTAAGATGATATAAATACAAGATTGGTAGATTTAATGGACAAGGGATGAATATAAAAATGGGTATGATGAGAGAGGGTATATTCAAAGTAGTCTAAAAATATGTGAGAGGTGATTACTATATGAAGGTGTGGATGAGGATAGACACTAGGTTAAATATTGATGTGGGTGGATAATGGCGAATATATATATATATATATATATATATATATATATAATGTGTGTGTGTATGTGTGTATGTATGTATGTATGTATGTATATAATGGGTATGATGATATATAATATGTTCACACAAAAAGGAGATGGATAGGGAAAATAAAATGTATAGATGTAATAGAAGGGATGGATGAATACTATATATATATATATATATATATATATATATATATATATATATATATATAGGATGATTAGTATATCAGAATGAGGGAGGATAGAGTAGATGTGAATTTATGATGGAATGAATAATAAAAATTGATTAAAGATGTACAAGAAAGTACATGAAAAGGGGATGGATACTAGGTGTTATGGATATAGATGAGATAAATACTTGATGTAATATGAAATGGAAATGAGGTAATGTGATAAAAATGTATCAAGACACACAAGAAAGGATATGGAAAGGGGATTTATACTATGTACTATGTAATGGATAAATATTTGTAGGATGTAGTATGTATAATGATAGAGTAAATGTGGTGTTAATATAGCATAAGGTGATAGTCAAAAATTGGAAAAAATATTATGAAAGGAGGATGATATTATATGAAGATATTATAGGATAGTTAGGATGGATGTAGGAGATGATATGAAATGGAAAAGGTTTGGAAAATGGATCTCTAAATTAAATACTATATGAATGGCATATAGAGTTGAAAAAGGGAGGTGGTAGAATAGTATAATACGGCTATCTAGGATTGGATGATGATTGGAGTGAGGAGTGAAGAATTAATAGTGAGGATGATAGGATGATAAATGTTAGCCTATGGGTCTTCTAAGGTATCACACAAAGTATGGGTGTGGTTGACTCAACTAACAAACAACATGGGTCTAGTCACAACACTCAAGCAACATGCACAAGTACAATCCTAAATTAATAAATTGTAAGGGTGTGTAACTTGATGCCCACACTACCTCATGGATATAAAGGTGAGGATGTATTTCGGTGACCCATTACGTAATATACCATACCCTCTCAACCCTACTTACATATGATGGCTAACTTCAATTTTTTTCCAACATCCTACAGTGGTACACATATTATAGCTAAAGTCCTCTAATCTAAGGTATATAAAAGGATATATGTATGTACTTTATATATATGATGGTACCTTTGGACCCAAGTCTATGTAAGAGGTTGTCTAATTATCCTAAGTCTTGGAACTTGATCACCCCTCACTCCATAGAACCCTTTATGGAAAATTCTACTTAGGTTTTAGTGATATCTCTCCTAAGAATCTATTGGAACAAAGATTCTAGTTAAATTTTGGTGGTGAAATCCATGACACTAACCCCTATATACTAAGCGTGTACATGGTGATGAAATCCATGTCTTGTGTTATCTTAGGGGAGGGATTAACAAGCAAGCAAACAGATGATATGATTATTTAACCATACTAATTACCTATGTGTGATGATCATGATATGATAGGTTATAAATAACACACTAAACAAACAATTATATATAAATATGATTTTCAAAAAAGAGATAATGATATTTTCAAATCAATAAGTTTTTCAAAAATATAATGAAATCTAAGATGAAATACAAAATGGCACCCCTAACTATATATAAAAAGGTCATAAATATGATTTAGTTGCTAAAATATTGAAGGTCCCTACAAGAAAAGGGTTATTAATTCAAAATTCTACAATCCCATTAGTTCTTGAAAAAACATGAATACATAGGGCAATACCATGACCCAAATGCACAATATCATGACTGAACTATCAATCCTACAAGTTGGGAGTCAATATTTTGAAATTTTTTAACAAAATGATATGGTTAACTACAATACCATGAATGTCTAACAATATATCTAATCTAAATCACAAAACTTCTACTAGTATAAAATTGCAGTTAGCGATATTGTAGATACTAAGAAAAATAATAATATGTCCTAAGGTAACTATGTAAATATTTATCAAATTAAAATGATTAAAAGGATTTATTCTTTAAATATATTTTTTATGATAAAATTTGATTTAAAAACCTAATACTAATCAAACTGAGCCTAAACTACAAAGTCGTGACTGTAGGTGACAAAGTCACCACTGGTAGGGCAAAGCTGCAAGTAATAATTATCAATATTATAAAAGGGAGTCAAAGTAAGTTGTATAATGGATTTTTTAGATGTTTATCTTTCCTTTTCCCTATAATAACTTTGAAAAAAAAAACCACCACTTGTCAATGGACTTTTTTAGGTAAGAGGGGATGGGGTTTATGTACCTAGATAGAGAAATGTTTAAGCTTTGTGATGAAAAGATAATTTAAGTTTTGACACAAAAATACATAAAATTCTTTATTAAAAACCTATGGAAACTTTATAGGATGATTAAAAAGGTAATAAAGTTATTTTTTACTAGTTTTAGGTAAGATTATAATATCATGACTATCAACTGCAATCCTATGATTACCAAGGTAATATTGTTACTGAGAGAGTCATGGGTTTATCAAAAGTAGGCCAGGGGTTCAAGTTCTGGTTTGATATCTATTTCCCTACATCCATAGATTTTAAAATATTCTTCCCAATAGAGAAAATATATATTAATGAACAAATTTATCTATTTTTAAGTGATAATAAGGTGTAAGTGATAGAATTATCCTTAAATGTTATATTCAACAATATCACTATTGGAGATCTATAATATCATGATTAACAAAAAAATCTTGCCACTAGGGGAGTCATAGGTTTGTTGAAAATGTGTAGTTGGATGGGTTATAGGGGGTTTCCTTCTTGTCTTTCACACAAAAACAATAATAGACAAGACACCTAAATAAGAAGAGAGTTAGCATAAATAGGTTATATTTTAAGCCTAACTATTAGTTTTGACAATATCACTATTAGAATCTACAATATGATGATTACCAGAAAAATCCCACCATTGGGGGAGTCACAAGTTTGTAAAAAATTTGTATTCACCTATAATTTAGGTTATTTCATTCTTTTCCTGCACACAAAAATAATAACAATAGGGAAGACACCTAAAAAAGTAAAGAGTTAGCAAAAATAGGTTATATTTTAAGCCTAACTATCAAATTTGATAGTATCATTACTACAACTGACAATATCACTACTACCAAGACAAAATCATGACTATGATAGTCACAATATTATCAGAGACCTAAACCCTAATAAAACCCTAATGACTAGTGGATAACTGATAATATCACTACTGACATTATCAAACCCATGACTGTAATACTATGATTAGTAGTACAATACCATGACTCACGTGTATGTGTCAAAATTTGAAAATATGGACTTGGATTCACCTATAATTGGTCTTGTAATAACTTATAACAATTCCAAAAATGGTATTAGATTAAATAAGAGATGTTAGTCCCACCATGGTCACCAAAATGTGCACCAAATTTCAAGTTCAAGCAATATTATCAAAATAGGAATATAAAACCCAGAACTTGATAACACCAATAGGAATGGATTAAAGAAATAAATTAGAACAAATGAAACATTATTAACATCCTTTTTACCTCTTCATGCATCCATTCTATGACTTTCACTTGAGTGACTTGATATCAAAAACTTGAATTGTTGCATTGCTTGGCAGACCTTGACATTAGCTTCCAATGGCTGTGCGATAAGGATAATGGATTTAATGGATTCTAGAATGTTGTTTTAGATGAAATAAGAGTGGAAATGAGAGATTGATGGATTGAATAGATGATTTCCAATTAGTTTGAGGGTGGAGATATATTTTAGTTTTACAAGCAAGGAGGGAAAGATCAATGGTCCTAATTCAAATTTGGGCCATTGATATCAAGGGCTAGGAAATTTCAATGGAGTTTTCAATTCCATGGAAATATATAGAATTAGAGAATTCTAGAGAATGGGGCTAGAATGGGGAAGTTTTATATAATCCTCTAATTATATAAATCTCCCCATAGGGTTTAGGGCTTTAAGAGAGGCTAGTATAGGGTGGTGGGTGGGTCAATAGATTATTTTTTAATTTTAAATTAGCTAGTGGATTTAAGAAATAGGTTAGTAGGTAATAGGATTTATTATGGGTTTAGTGAGGGGATTTATTGATTTTAAGATAAGGTAAATGTTATGTGGGTTATAAGAATGAGACATGGATATTAATCAAATAGTTAATATAGCTAGGAAAAATGGGAATTAGGCTAAATTAGTGAGAATTAGTATAATTAGTGGGACAATCATAATTCAATTCATACATTATCCGTAAATCATTATATGTAATCTATATTAATATAAAATAGTAATTAACCAAAAAATAATCATAAAAATCCATGAATAAATAGGTTATTAGTTATAGATAAAAATTAGGATGTCACATCCTTCCCCCTAAAGCCGGTCATTATCCCATTAACGCTTTTTCAAACATAGGTTTTGAAATTTAAAACATTATTTGGTAGAAAATAAAATAATATCTAGTAACTGATAAAGTAAAAAATATATGGAAATAACATGTAACACTCATCATAATCCTCCCAAGTGGTACTATTTTTAGAATACAGGTCTCACTGGGCCTCGTACTATGACACTTATCTATTATGCAAACTAAATTTGTGAGTCCACGCTAGGATATATAATCTTCAAAGCATTCCAATCCAACATATGTGAAAGATTAATAACATACTTTTTAAGATAGGACACATAAAATATTATTCAAAAAAGATAGATCTAGTTGCATACAATCCTATACACTACAAGAGTGATCACTTTAGAAACCTTGAAGGATCTTGTTGATGGTTAAAATTGTGCTTGTTTCTAACACCAACAATGGGAAGTTTCAATAATGTGGGACTTGTAACTTGGAACGAACTCCATATTTTAAAGCAGTTGGTCTCTTCTTTATCTCGAGTGTTGAGAGGAAAGGGATAGGAATTTAAATAGAAACAGAAATGCAAAGAAAGAAAATCTAACTATGGCGATGTGCCTGAATGTAATTCAACCCTTAATTCTAAGCACAGTGAAACTATATGTAAGATTCAATTACATTAAAGAGTGAACAAGGCATGATCAATGTAAAAGATAGAAACAATAGAAACAGATGCTCATAACTTAGAATACTTATTGCAATGACACAGAAAACATCAACAAAGGCACAAAACTCAGTCTTCTTATTAATTCTCTAGTCACATAAAAGGCACAAAAACATGCACAATTACATAAACTTTCCAACTCAAGAAAATATAACAAAGGCAAATGATATTCCTGATCACAGCTCTAAAAGTATAAAAACTCTTAACAATAGTCTCTCACAAAAAATTCTCTCCAATCTTCTGATTCTTGTTTTTTTTCTAGTGATCTCTACACCCCTCTTTATAGTATTGGATTCCCTCTAGATTGTCTACACATTCCCGATCTAAAGGCCCAACTGAACTCTAACTGAACTGGAAGTGTCTAACAAAAGATATTTCTTAGATTCTGAAATGTTCTATCTTCCTATAATTCATTGGCTAAAATAGATACACAAGACGCTCCCTTCTATCAAACGAAAGAGGACACTTGGCTGATTCCCCTATTTTACTTGAAAACCTTCTTATTATTTAGGAGGCACTAGAAAATGACACTTGGTAGCTTCCACAGCACTTATTGAAGACACACGGCATGTTTTGCATAACCTATACTCTTACTATGTCTTCACTTAGAAGTGTTTGGTCCTTAACATTTGTCACCATTCACTTCTCCAAAAATTAAACAACTTCTATAGAAAATGGGACCCAAAATATTTCTCACCTGAGAAACTTTAAAAATGGAATAGGGACATGTGGCACTTTCCACTTATTCTTGACAAAGGACACATGGTGATCTCTACTACCTTTAGCCATATTTTGAGAAACCTGTGGAAGGTGACACATGTCTGTCTCCATGCTGCCCTATCTATACTATAGAAACAATCAAGCCTTATTTCATACTTACACAGATGGCAACACTTGGTGGCTTCTTCTTGCCTCATACTTAGCTTATTGAAACCTTTTACTCAAAAGAGATTTGAAACATGGATGCTGACATGAAACGTGGATGCCGACACTTGTCGTGTTCTGCTGAGTTACTATGTGACATGTGGCACATCCTGACCAACTTCTAGAAATTATGAAAGGTGCCTCAAAATAAAAACTTGGGACCCACCACAGTCTTTACTTATCAATGAAATAAAATGAAGATAATTCAGAGTTTGACACATGGTGGCTTCCATTCTCTTCAACTAGAGATATGTGGCATCTTCCGTTGCTTTTTAGAAAAGCATATTGAAACCTTCCGCTATTGCCACCTTGTGCTTTCTGCTTGATTTTGAGAAAAGCTTATTGGAAATAAGCCTCAAAATTTATATTAAACACAAGATGTGGATGCTGACACTTGTTGTGCTCTTTTGAGTTGCTATGGGACACATGGCACATTCTGTAAGACTTATTAAAATTATGAAAAGTGCCTTAGCTGATGACACTTGGCAGCTTCCACTCAATTTTGACACTTAGACAAAAATGAGGAAAAAATAAATTTGAGCCTGTGCTCTAAGTCAAAAACTCCATCTTCTTGAACCAAAGTGTACAGGAATAAAATTTGGATTGTGCGAATGGAAATCAAAATGAAACATAGAGTATTTTTTACTCTATAGTTATTGGTGACCCCAAGGAATTTTGAGCTTGCTAAAAAAACTACAACTCCCACTTGATAAAAATGACAAAAAATCATAGCTTCAGTAATGTTGTTTGATAGGTAGACCACTCATCATCAAATAATCCCTGCATATTTTTCAATTCATTGAATGCGAGATCCAGGTTGATAATATCTTTGTGTGAAAAATTCTACAAAATCTAAAGCATAGCCTTCAATTTGAATTCAAGCTAGGAAATAGGAATGAAAACAACTTTTACTTCAGGCACTAATGAATCATCCCTTAAATCCTAAAAAATTGTCTGATCATTCTACTTGGCCAACAATAAAGGCTTAATTTCATCGATCATCATCACAATGTTGTCATCAGTAAAAGGAGAAGGAAGACCTAATTGCACCAGTTCTTCAATGTGTTGTTTCATTTCATTGATTCCTTCTTTCATCACATCAAAAAGCTCTCTATAATTTATTGTTGTGGAGTTGTAATTAAGAACCTCATTCACTCGCTTAGCAACGATCATTCTATTATTAATTCTTGCTACTAAAAATGATCCATCCATTGCATCATAAAGCTTTTGCAACAATGTTTTAGAGTCCATAACTCTCCCAGAAATATTATCTAGATTGTCTTCAATAGAATTCTCCACCTTTTCACATAATTTTTGTGCATTTAGCAGGAAGGTGAGAGAAGGCTTGAGCTGAATAATCTCTGAAGAGATTCTTTTCCACATTAATTCATAAAGCTCCTTCACCAGATTTAACACTCCTACATTCTTTAGCCTATTGTCTAGCTCTAGTGTCAATTGTTCTACCCTTTGTTGCTTAGCTTGAAATTGGGCTTGTATAGTATTGGTATTATTCTATTCATTCATCAACTTCTATTGTAATTGAATAACCTATAGTAAGCTTTCCTCACATTTTTCTTGTAATGCTACCTTTTCTCACCTTAGGGTCATCACTACATCCTTTACCTAAATTAGCCCTACTTTTAAGAAATCATTTTGGGCCTGGATCACCTAGTGAGTCTGAAGAGAAATAATATCTTGCAACTATTTATTTAGACTCTCTATTTCATTATCTTTTGTATTGATTTCTATGGTCAAATTGCTATTGTTTGCCTTCTATTTGGCTAGATCAGCCTCCATCTTCTGTAGCTTCCTTGATATTTTCAAGTAATCTTTAGCAACTACAAAAGTGGATTCAGTTAGTAGCTCAATTTTTTCTTGTGGTCTAAACAAGGACATGTCTATGGCCACTGCACTCATTGTGTAGTCTTCTGGCTACATCTGCTCACTTAGCTTGATTATATTTGGTGACAAATGAGTCACCATTAGTTGCTACTAAATTGTGTCAAATTGTGACCTCATATGTGGTGTATCCAAGGCCTTATTATCCCCTTTTTCTCTCTTTGGGCTTCCCTCACCTCTTAGCAGTGTTTTCTTGAGTTTGGAAGGTAGAAGGAGAGGTAATGTGCCCACCCACAAAAAGATGTCCTTGTGGCAAACCATATGGAATAGCCAATTGTTGGCTATGGGCAATCTATGGAGGTAGTTTCTTGGGAACAAAGGGGGGGAAATGAGGTAATGATAAAGCTTGAGTAGGGATAGATGGGTCAAACTAAGAAAAGGGAACATTAGAGGTGGCAAGGGATGTCATGTTGCCAGATGGAATCATCATTCCTATAAGAGAAGAAAGAGATTAAAAAGGAGGAGGAGAAAAAATACTTACCTGAGGAGCAACTATAGTACTCTATAATTGGTGTTGTGAGGGTTCTACCTCCTCCTCTGAATCAAGCTGAAACCTTAGCCTCTTTCACTTCTTTGGCATCTCTTTTACTAGTTGTGCCTCCTTCTCTTCAACATTTATCACTATTGCTAGTGGTAAATGTTGAGAAATTTTTGGTGGTGAAGATACAACACTCTTTTGCTTTTCAATGGCACTAAGAGGTTGGGGCCAAGCAGTTATAGTGATTATAGCTAAGGATTTCCTTGGGGAATGTGATTCTTGGCTAGATCCTACTCTGGCTTCTAGCTCTACACCCTGTGTTAGTAAATTGCTTGTGTTAGGGCTAGATACAGGGGACAAATGACACTCATCCTAGAGTTCCTCCCATTTCTCATCTAAATCTAAGTTCCCAAAAGTGAATTATCTGAAAAATTTCTTGCCTATATTTCTAATAGGCTTCTATTTTCTCAACATCCCAATCTTTATTCTTTAGTACCCTTCTTAAGCCAAAAGTCATTCTAATTTTAGGATCAAATTCCCTCTGCTTAACATAAAAAGTTTCCCATGGTCTATTTTGTTGAAAGGGCAAATCTGTCAATTCAACATAAAACCCAGGAATATCCTCTCTAGGATTTTTCTTTTTTTCCCAAAAGGGGCAGCCCTCATGTGAAATTTTGGTAGTAACCCTAGTAGTCCTAATCCATGAAGCTATGAAACCATTTGGGTCATATACCCATTTATCTTTGATTAGCAAGAAACCCATGAAGGCTAGCTTTCTAAGCAACACAGTTTCAGCATCTCTAGCCTCTAGTGTCATATTGTTTGTCATCCATGAGAGGTCATACATTTTCCTCTTCCTCTTCTCAAATCCATATTCATTATATACTATAGACACCTACCTGGTAACCTCTAAAAATGATAACCTAAGAGTCAAAATCTTAGGTAGCAATATTGGTTCCCCACAAAAACCATGGACTCTAATAATTGTATCATGGGATCCAAAAAAAAATCATAAGGAATTTGACAATTGGCCATAAGGTCTGAAACACTTAGAAATAGTCTGTTTATAACTAGTTCTGGGCTCAGGTGACAAAAATTAAGGGTAAAAAATAGTTCCCAAAGTTCATATGGATCACTAGTTTTTGACAAAATATGTATCCATGCAGACACATGAGTGGTCCTTTATAGACTAAAAATTGGGTCATACATATTAAGATGCATATGTTGGGAAAAGATGTCAGATTTCTGATATAACATAAGGTGAAACAAATAACAAGAGTACCTAAAAACCCCTTTTGATTTTAATTAGGCAAGTTGTTCCACCATTGAGTATGTAATCTGCTCAGAGAAATCAAGTCAATATTCCTGAGTCTTGTCGACAGTTTTCAACCTAAAGAGGATGGCCATTTATTCTCCATAGATAGTCATATCATCTTTCATTCCAAAAATTAAAGCCATCATAGACAATTCATCTTGGCTAGCTTTTATAAATTGGGCTCTTACTACAGGCAGTGTCAGCATAGTATTATCATCATCACCTAATTGCAATTTAGATTTTAAGAACCTCAACTAAGCATTGATGTTTTCCCATGTTTTTTGAATTTTAGAAATGGTGGGAAACATACTAGTCTTATCATGATACAAGGATAACATTTCTCTGATAGCCTTTAATGTAATTTGCACCATGAATGGACCCTATTGTATGGTGTTTTAGGGTACATGCAACAAGTTAGTGCATAGTTCAACCAAATCAGGGCATGGATGCACACTTGGGATAATAAATTGTGCCAGTTGAGAAGTCCATATCTTCATTGCAAATGTCTTGTATTTTCCCACCTTGGCCCTCTGAAGACACCTTTGATGTGCTCCTTATATGAGAGTTTGCTACTAATTCTTTAAAGAATTGGGTCCATGACTCCATCTGCATAATATTTTATCTTTGTTGGGTCACTTGCTTGACCAACTTTAGGGATTCTGGTCCATGGGTAGGTCTTTAATGGTTGCATGGGGGCTGAAGCATTTGACTTGCTCATAAGAAACTCATCAAGGGATTCATAAATCCTAGCTCCTTGTTGTGAAGACTGTGTTCCCTCCATATCTATATCTATTCTATGATAAATGGTATGAACTTTTTCAAAATAGAAATCACTTTCGCTTAAGTAGGTTTACTAGGAACTAAAAATGCAAGTAGCAAGAATTTTCTCATAGATGCAGGAATGTTTGAAATATTGTAAGCTTTAACTCTTGTTATGAGGTATTTATTGACCCATCAAGTCTTAAAATGACATTAAACCTAGATAACCATTAACAAATCTTACTCAATCTTCATGGGAGAGCGAGATAGACACATTGTGCAAGTGGCTGCACAAGGTACTTTGGGGAATTTTAAAGATTTGGGAGATATTAAATGTGTCAAGAATTTTGAATTTTTTTGAAAAGGCTCTGAACTATGGCTACATGTTCAAATAACACTTAAAAGAAATAAAGAGTAGGAAAGAAAAATGGGAAAAAAGAGCAACAAGAAAAGGAAACTATCTAACTCTGATACATTAGAGACATCTTTGCCATCTTCCTGGATCAAAAGAATAATTTTTGAAGTCTCTTTTATGGCAAAATGACTTATGTTGCTAGATAAGTGGCTGAATGGGGTGAAGTTCTAGTGACTTGCTCTTCTTTCATGCCACCTTGATTTGCCTGCATTTGAGTGGATCAGAGTCAAACATGCTTTCAACATATACATACTTTTCTCATTCTTGAAAGCTTGTCGAATGCCAGTTATTCATACGGGCATGTATCATCAATAAATATATGGTTATTTTCTCATCTCCATAAGCCCTTTGATATATATCATTTATTGGCTTATCTCCTTCTACCTCAAACTTAGATTCTATTACATGATCATATTCTTTAATGACTTTAAAAATATTATCTTCAAAATCACTAACCTCTTGAATGGATAATTTTTAAATTTTGCAATAATTTTGTATATTTAATTAGGTTTCAATACTATCTTGTCCATCCAAAATTAGCTCACCACCTCCTTAAAGAATATTATAGCCTACCCCAATGATTTCAAACAAGTCTTTTGAATCATGATCAAGAAAGTGTCCATGTTCCTCCATATCATCTTGTAAAGTGAGAAGAAAGTCAAAAATTATCTCTTCCTCATTAGAGATTAAGGCATAAGCTTGTGACTTCTTACTCAGAATATGGAATTCATGTTAAGAGAGCTAAGGATTGATAGAAGTGGTATCTTTTGGCATTTCTTCCCTCAAAACATTTGGGATTTCATGATCTTCATCAAATATGACAAAATTTCCTAGACCAGTAGAGTCATAATTTCCATATGGTTCATTTTGCATTAAAGAAAACAAATGATTATTTTCCTCTCCTTGATTATGCTCAGTCTAGTCACCTAACTCCTCAATAAAAACCCTTTCTTCCTTATTTAACATAGCATGATTTGCCTCTAATTTTGAGGTTGGTTCATTGGTGATATGATCCTTTTATAGTGGTTCAGATAGAATTTTCATCTTTGAACCATATTTGGTTCTTAGAATGAGTTGAGACCAATCAAAAGACAAATATCCTCCTATCTTGGTTGTAAAGTCTCTTGATAAAATTAAACCAAAAATACAAGGTATATCTATGACTACTATATCTTGATTAGTAATTATATTGGGACAAGTATATAGTTGTAATGGGAGTTGTCCAATTCTCCCTATTGTTTGCACTAATTTTCTATTTAGCTGCATAACTCCTTTAGTGAGTGGCTCATACTTTATCTTTAAAGCATCTGCTTTGCCTTTGGCATTACTATAGTACTAGCCCCTGAATCTATCATTGCATTATGCAACAGTTTCTTGCCAACTATCAAAGTCAAATAGAAAGGGTCTAGTTTTGATTTGCTTACCTTTGGTGAATTATTCACCAGGGCTATTGTCTATAGATGAACTGTGTCCTTGAGCTTTTATTTTTCAGTAGATCTTTCTTTGATCTCAATATGTTTGGGCACTGCTTGGCCTTATAGATCTTCTTGTAATAGTGTCTTTTGTTTAGGTATGGCTAATATGTCCCAGATTGATACTTGTGTTGGAGTCCTCTTTAATTGGTCCACTACATTCATTGGTCCCAGAGTTTGAGTTCTTGGAAAGTAAGGATACCTTGCTTTCTCTTGAACTTGTCAAGGAACTACTTGATTCGGCACTGGTTGTGGTACTTATTGTCTAATAGTTGTGTTTTTTGACCTTGAAATGGGGTAATTTCCATAAATTGATTATTTGCAACCTCAAGTTGTTCCACCATTCTTCTCTTTGATCTAGTATAGTAGTCTAATTGCACCACTGGTTTCTTGGAAGTAGAAGCTTCATTTAAGAATACTAATTCTTCATCTTCAACCCATGAGAACAAAGCATGTTTTGGGGCTATTTCTTCCTCTTTTTGTAAAGACATACCTTGCATCTGAGCCATTAGGACCAAATTTTGAATATCAAGAGATTGGTAGGCTTGATTGTTACTAGTACTTGCAAATTGTCCATCCATTCTTCTTTTCTCTGCTACCTTTTGTTGTAGATTACCCACGGGAAAATCTCTAAGAGTATGAGAATTATTACAAGGTAAACACCAGGCATTGGTGTTATCTACATAATTATTTTTCCCTTGAACAATCTCCCTATTTGAATTGTGGGGAACAGTTTGTGAGGGTGTAGGGACTGCAACTAATTGATTTGCTAGCTAAGGGTTATTTGGCCTTTGAGGACCCTGGTATTGGTTTGTCTATGATGAAAATAAATTTCTTTGGTAGCCTTGATATTGGGGTCTATGGTAAGGATTATGTTGTCTCTTTATGTTAATCAACTCATTAGAAAATGTCCTTAAGATATTCTTGATATCATCCATCTCAGATGACTAGACAAGGACAAGTTTTTTAGTAGGTGATTGAGAATATTTATACATAGACACAGGTGGGGCTATGGAATTAGAGGCTTCTTGAGGCAATGGTAAGGTAATATTTAGAAACATGGGCATGGGAGGCCTTGGGGGTAACTTTCCAACATCTATTAAATTATTTTCAGCCCTGACTGCATAGTCATAAGCCTCTGGAAGACTCTAACCTCCAAGTGACTGAATCATAATAGATATATCTAAATTTAAAGCTTTAAGATAAAATACTATAGCCATACCTAGTAATGGTCTAGTTGTAGTAGGAATCCTTTCCCAAGTCTTTTGAAATCTAGAATTGAAGTCAGTCATTACTTCTTGTGGTGCTCTTTGAATAGTAATCAATTATTGCAATAGAGAAGATTTATCACCTTTTTCTTCAAATCTTTCAAGGAAAAGATCTCTAAGTTGATCCCATGTAGATATCGTATTTGGAGTCAAAGATCATTACCATTTCAGAGCCTTCCCTTTAAAAGAAGCTGCTAATAATCTTATAGCCACATTCTATTGTGTGACCACATGTATGGTACAGATATTAGATACATCTTGAAAATGTTCCTCACATGTTTTAAAATCTTGCCCACTTAATTTGGGTAGAGATTTCAAGGCATTTACTGGGATAGGATCCCAAGTGGCTGGTCATATTGGGAGAATCAAAGGACTACCAGTGTTCCAACTTGCATATTCCTTAGGGGTATAGGGACTCCCATATTTACTCTTAGTATTGGTATAAACTGATTGACTCTTCTTCTTAGACTAGTTACCAAAGGTGGTAAAAGAATACTTGGATTTACAATAGATTGAAATTTGGTTACTGGTCCACAGCTCTGACTCCTTATAGCTCTCTGGTTCATATGGTCTTGAAAGAAACTTCAAGATGGTGTCCCACCGGGTGTGCCAAAAAATTGTTGATGGTTAAAATTGCACTTGTTTCTAACACCAACAATGGGAAGTTTTAATAATGTGGGACTTGTAACTTGAAATGACCTTCAGATTTTTAAGAAGTTGGTGTCTTATTTATCTTAAGTGTTGGGAGGAAAGGGATATGAATTTAAATAGAAACACAAATGCAAAGAAAGAAAATCTAACTATGGTGATGTGCCTGAATGTAATTTGACCCTTAATTTTGAGCACAGTGAAACTATATGTAAGATTCAATAACATTAAAGAGTGAACAAGGCATGATCAATGTAAAAGATAGAAATAATAGAAATAGAGGCTCATAGCTTAGACTACTTTTTTCAATGACAAAGAAAACATCAATAAAGGCATATAACTTAGTTTTCTTATTAATTATCCAGTCACATAAAAGGCACAAAAACATGCATAGTTACATAAACTTTCCAACTCAAGAAATTACAACAAAGGCAAATGATATTCCTGATCATAGCTCTAAAAGTCTAAAAACTCTTAATAATAGTCTCTCACAGAAAATTCTCTCCAATCTTCTAATTCTTATTTTTTTGGGGTGATCTCTACACCCCTCTTTATAGTATTGGATTCCCTCTAGATTGTCTACATGATCCCAATATAATGGCCCAACTAAAATCTAACTAAACTAGAAGTGTCTAACAAAAGATATTTCTTAGATTCTAAAACATTCTATCTTCCTGCAGTTCATTGGCTGAAACAGATACACAAGACACTCCCTTCTATCAAATAGAAGAGGACACTTGGTTCATTCCCCTATTTTACTTGAAAACCTTATTATTTAGGAGGCACCATAAAATGACACTTGGCAGCTTCTATAGCACTTATTGAAGACACACAACATGTTCTGTGTAACGTATACTCTTACTATGTCTTCGCTTAGAAGTGTTCGGTCCTTGACATTTGTCACCATCCACTTCTCCAAAACTTAAACAACTTCTATAGAAAATGGGACCCAAAGCAGCTCTCACCTGAGCAAATTCAAAAAGGGAATAGGGACATGTGGCACTTTCCACTTATTCTTGACAAAGGACACGTGGTGATCTCCACTACCTTTAGCTACCTTTTGAGAAACCTATGGAAGGTGACATGTGTTCATCTCTATGTTGCCCTGTCTATACTATAGAAAAAATTAAGCCTTATTTCATACTTACATAGATGATAACACTTAGCAGCTTTTACTTGCCTCATACTTAGCTTGTTGAAACATTCTGCTTAAAAGAGATTTGAAACATAGATGCTGACATGAAACATGGATGCTGACACTTGTCACATTCCATTGAGTTACTATGAGACACATGGCACATCTTGGCCAACTTCTATAAATTATGAAAGGTGCCTGAAAATAAAAACCTAGGACCCACCACAGTCTTTACTTATCAATGAAACAAAATGAAGATAATTTAGAGGTTAACACATGGTGGCTTCCATTCTCTTCAGGTAGAGATACGTGGCATCTTCCATTGCTTTTTATAAAAGCATATTCAAACCTTCTACTATTTCCACCTGGCACCTTCCACTTGATCTTAAGAAAAGCTTATTGGAAAGAAGCCTTCAAAATGAATATGAAACATGAGACACGGATGTCAACACTTGTTGCACTCTGTTGAGTTACTATGGGACACATGGCACATTCTGTAGGACTTACTAAGATTATGAAAAGTGCCTCAACCAATGACACTTGGCAGGTTTCACTCGATTTTGACACTTAGACAAAAATGAGGCAAAAAGAAATTTGAGCCCACGCTCTGAGTCAAAAACTCCATCTTCTCGAACCAAAGTGTATAGGGACAAAATTTGGATTGTGCGACTGGAAATTTAAAATGAAATGTAGAGTACTTTTTACTCTATAGGTCCCACATATCTAGGTGAAAGTTTAGTAACTTGCCAAACTTAATCATGATTTTTTGAGGCTTAACCTACAGAAATAATTTATCACCAACAAAAAGCTACCTTATTGTTCTCTTATGATTAGCATAACATTTATATCTATCATTGGCCCTAGCCAACCTTTTCCTAATTATTCTAACTTGGTATTCCATTTTCAAAATCATCTCAGGTCTAAAGACTACCATGTCCTCCAACATGTCTCAATTGATTGGTGTAAAAAACCTCCTTTTATATAATGCCTCAAATGAGTTCATCTTCAATGTTGATAGATATGTGTTTTTGTAAGAAAACTTAACTAATGTAGGGCACTCCTCCAACTTCTATTACTGGTCCATGCAATACATCTAAAGGATATCATCTAAAATTTTCTTAACTCTCTTTGTCTATCCATTATTTCTTAGGTGATATGTAGTGATAAAATTCAACTACGTACCTAGAACTGAATTCAAAGTCAACCAAAATCTATAAGTGATTCTCAAATATCAATCTAAAATGATCTCCTTAAAAAATACATGCAATTGTTACACCTCTTTCATGAATATCTTTGCAAGCATAGGTGCATCATTTTTTACGTTGTCTGGTATGAGTGGGTCACCTTGATTAATTTATCAACTAAAACCAAGATCATATCATGTTGTTTCCATGATAAAAACCCTTGAATAGATTTCAAGTTAATTATCTTCCAGTTCTATTCCAATATATCATGAGTATATAATAATCTTATTGAATTCACATGTTTAACTTTCACATGTTAACACTCCAATCAATGAGATAAAAAAATTGATATATCCTTCTTGAGAATTTTTCATAAATAGAGAGGTCTTATCTAAACCATAATTTTGGTTACACTAAGATGTACTAAATATGAATAATTGTGTAATTCCTTTAGCATTATGCTCCTTATATTCTCTCTATTAGGTACATACATCCTATCATTATACCTCAAAAGACCATCACTCCCTAACTTGAATCCTTTATACTTTGGATTCTAAGCATTATCTTATAATGATTTCTTAACCTATTCATAGAATTCATCTCCTAATGATAACTTGATTATCTAATCATAAAAATTACTCTTGATAGTATACAAGGCTACCATGTGCCTTATATGACTTAGGTCATCTAAAACTCTATTCTCCTTGCCCTTGATATGGTTAATATCAATCATAATTAGATAATAATTATAACCACCATCTCTGACATGTATTTAGGTTTAGTTGGGTGAATATGTACTTGAGACCCACATTATCAATATTGAGCTCAAACGGTTTCCCTAATAGATAATGCCTCTAAACTTGTAAAGAATTCACTATTGTAGCAAGTTTTAGATCAAGAGGAGAATAATTCACCTCATAAGGCCTTAGTTTTATGGACTCCTATGTTATAACTTAACCATCCTACATAAGAAATCCTCCAAGTCCAACCCCAGATGCATCCATGATCACTGAGTAATGACCATTTGGATCAAGAACACTTAATATAGGTGCATAAGTAAGCCTCCTTTTTAGCTCCTAAAAGTATTTCTCAAACTTGTCTAGCCAAAAAAAACTTTTATTCTTCTACTAAAGAGAGGTAACTGGATTATCCATCTCTGAGAAATTTGGAACAAATTTTTTTGTATTAGCCCACTAATCCCATGAAAATCCTTACCTCATGTATATTATTAGGCACTGGTCAATCCATTATGGCTCTTATATTCATTAGATCCACTAAAATCCCATTTGTGGAGATAACGTGTCCTAGATATTGCACTTTATTTTGAAAAAATGTACACTTGGATAAATTGTACAACTTGTGCTTCTAAAATTATTGTAAAACCAATTCTAGATGATGAAGATGTTCTTCCTCATTTTATAATATATGAGGATGTCATCTATAAAAAACCAACATAAAGTGGTCTAGATAATCTCTAAACACACTATTCATGAGATTCATAAATGTTGCTAGATCATTTGTCAATCCAAATGGTAACACTATGAACTCATAGTACCCATATCATGTTGTGAACATTATTTTCAAAATATCCTCATCTTTGATTTTGAGTTGATGATACCCTGCTCTAAGATCAATCTTAGAAAATATTTTTTCTCCTCACATCTAATTAAAGAGATCATCAATGTGAGGTAGCAGATATCTATTCTTGATTTTTGTTTTGTTCAAAATCTTATAATCAATACATAGGTGAATAGTACCATCCTTCTTCTTCACAAATACTATTAGTGCACCCCATGGTGACACACTTTTTTGAATCAAACCTTTTGATAAAAAATCCTATAATTGAGCTTTTAACACAACCAATGTAGTACTTATCATTATATATGGTGCATTGGATGAAAGTTTGGATCTTGGTATGACATCTATCAAAAAATCAAACTCATGTTTGGTTGGTAATCTAGGTAATTCCTCTAAAAACACATCCTAAAAGTTCCTTAGATTCTTCCATCTCATTTATTTTAAAAATAAATTCTTGTCATCCCTTTTTATGAGCCTCATGATTTGAATTTCAGAAAATTTTTTAAGCTTCAAATCTCTTTTCTCACCATGAAGCTATGTCTGATTTCCAAAATTATCTTAAAACACAAACTTTTTCAGATAATAATCAACCTTAGATTTGTGTTCCAAAATCTAATTGACTCCTTGGATGAAATCATAGGACCCTAATGGTGTATCATATAAATACACTAATGTAGTGAATCAAGGAAGCCTTATCTCACCTTTCACTAAACACATGTCAATCTTAACCTTTGACTCTTTCCCATATTATACTGACCATGCATTTTCCTTAACTATAACATTTATAGAAAACTTACTAAGCATTATATGATCAATAAAACATTATGTATCCCTACTATAAATCAGAATAAAAATTGGATGATAAAATAAAATACATGATAGTTCAATAGGAAAAGCTCAAAATTTATCTTGATGATTTTTAATAGTTGAATGAATCCACTACTGAAAAGTTCCTTGTTGAGAAGTAGAACCCTTGTTCTTCCCATTTGATTTCCCCTAAGTACACTCTTGAGCATAATCATCACCTACACAAATGAAGTAACATCTAGGTGGCCCTTTCCTATCATACTATTGGTTTCCCTTGAAACTTTCATTGAAACCATTTCCAGGTTTCCTATTCCCTAATCAAATGTTGAGCTTAGTATTATGGTCCTTAAACTATCTCTTGGATTCTTCACTCCTCTACTTTTAGTTCTTTTTTTTAAAGTCATTTTAGAACTTCCAAACTTTTTATTTAACTTATCTCTAACTTAAGCAAGAAATTTAAGCTTCTACTCCTACTTGACTACCTTTTCAAAGACCTAATCCATGGTAGATTGCTTGTGTACATCCACCTCATAACCAATTTGGGTTTTTAATTCCATAATGAGCTTATTTATTCTAAACCTCTCATCTTCCTAATACTAAAGTACATACTTTTATAACTTGGTGAATTATTCCTAGTATTCATTTTCTAAAAGGTCTCCATGCTTAAGATTTTGAAAATTTATCATCTTCTAATAAAAATACAACTAAGAAAGCCATCATGACCTAAACAATGTCACAATCTATTCTCGTGTGTTGGTGGTAGAGTTGAGGTTCATCTTGATCTTCTTATTTTCTCACCAATTTACTACTTCAACAACAAGATGATATTCTCCCTATAATGGTTTGGTGACTTTAGAGTAATTTTGTATCTTGAAATATTTTTCCATCTCTATCAGCCACACTTTAGCTCCATCTCCAAAAATATTTCCATCAAACTTGGGTGGATTTACCTTTTTCATATCCCATTTTAACTTTGTATCTACTCGATCTCTTTCATCTTGTGGCACTTCATCATGCCTCTTCTCTTTATGATTTTCCTACTCAATAGGATGTTCTTTCAGTTTTTATTGAGAATTATCCTCAACATGCCCATGCACTTCTTACTCTATGGCCATGATTTGGTCCCTAATTTTTTGCATGGATGTGAGGATCTGATCTAATTTCATAGCTTCCTTAGTAGCACACTGATAGATCAACTGGAGGATTTCTATTTGAGGTACTCTTACCTCTTGGTCTACTATGCACTATTATTTTTATTAGTAACTAGGATAATAAATTTATGTTATTAGATAGATTAAGTCCTAGAATTTGAGCCTCAGCTTTGATACCATAATGTAACCCCACTGGGTTTTACTAGAATAGGGTAAAAAAAACTAAATTTTTAATAGGCAAATTTAACTAATAGATTTCATCATGATGGAATCAACAAGAGTGATCTTTAACTAAATACATTATTTTTAGTTAACCTTATAAAAGTTTATAGCCAATCCATTTAGCTAATGATCACCATGACAATAATATATCAAGACCAGGTATAATGTTGATTACATGAATAAAGACTTCATTAATTCATAAAATTATTATTAAAAATTGGGTCATGGTTGATAATATATTAAAATAAAATATTTTATGGTGTATATGAATAAAAAATACAATTTCAACAAAAATCAATGTATCAATATTAATATATAATGATACAAATCTCCATGGAACATGCGAGTCTCAACAAGTTCATAGAATCCATAAGTAATCTCAAGTGTATTATCTAGTGTAGTACTAATGAGGGAAGGGATAACATCATTTGAGTTATTTTCCATACCAACCATAGACCATCTATTCTCTACATGATCTTCCAACTAGGTAATGGACTTCCTTTCACAGATGGATAGATAATGATGGTTTGGGAATATAGACTAACAAATTAAAACTTGTGTGATATAAAATAACTAATTGATGATGTATATCATAAATAAACCCATTCTAACATGATATAATAATGATGTGACATCAAAAAAAATTGGTTACTAACACTTTTTGTGTGCTTGTGCTACTGCCAATGCCACTATTGCATATGGATCCTCCTATGATGGTACATGTATTGGGTCAACATCCATAAGCCACTAATCCCCATATTTGACACTAAAATGAATGGATATGTACCTCCCCTAAAACCAAAAAATATAATTAACTATGTACCCTATATCATCTCCATCCCTCAAGTGTAATTCCTCAAAAACTAGCTCTTCCTCAACTGCATGTGGTTTTGGTAGATAAATCTCTACATCTTCCCTCTTATATCACGTAGAATCTTGAGGGATATCCTACACCATCCCAAATAGACACCACACTCACTTAAAGGGGATGAACTCTATCTTCCCATCCCACCTCCCATAGGCCCATCTCTAGTTTTATAAAGATAGAGTGTTGAACCTATAACCAACCCATACTAGCCAAGTCTCATATGGCCTCCAAACTAGATCATCGGTGACTAAGCCCTCCAAGGCTCCTCTAAACTAGTAAACATCTCTAAAACCACCACCCACACCTATCATGCCTCCATCTCTCCTCCATTAGTAAAATTTAACTACATAATCTATCAACTACTATCCCTCTATTAGAAGGCCCAATGATCTCAGTACCCATATGTGCTCATAGGCCCAATAGTGAAGAACGAATCCCATGCTGATGCCATAACAATTGTGTGCCCTGAACCCCCATAGCTCTCTATATATCTACACTAGTAGAACTTGTGACCATCAAAAAATAGTGCCACCTAGGACTAACTCCACCAACACCCCTAAAAACACACTAGGTAATCTCACTCCCATAGAATTTGGAATTGAATAATAGGTATTGACCAACTATAACATCATTAATAAATGCCTATCTCTAGGATCCCTTTGATATAAAGGACTCATGCTAAAGCTCTTGAGTGAAACTATGCATCAAATCCATCATCTCCATATAAGATCTGTATAAAATCATTTATCTCATTCCCCTCTCTATGGTAAATAGGATATCTATGGATGGGTAGATGTCTAATATGATCTACATCCTCTAAAAGGATGCTCATTTCCCTTATCGATAACTAAAAAGTATTAGTCATTAGGTTTCACCTCTTGATGAGGGTGACTATCATCACAACATCTATAAGTAAGCACTAGTAGTGGTGAATCAATCCAAAACCCACTACCTCCATGTATCTCTAGTCATCTACCAACATGCCATCTGATCTAGGTAATAATTTAGGTGACAATTTAGGTGATGGGTCCACCTCAATTGATGATAAAACTTCTAGGATTCATAACTTTTGGACCATAGTTCCAATTGACTCACTATTTGAACCATTGGAAATATAAGAATGAGGAGAAAAGGGTGAGATGGCATTGAGATCCACTTAATGAATTTTGACCTCAAAAAACCCAATAGAAGTGCCCCAAATTTTAATTTTAGTAGTGTAGTCTAAAATTAGTAATTCCTCAAATTTTGTATTGGTGTAAACCATGGAAGTTGAACCACTTAATCTCCCTCAATATTGGTGACCTTCCACATCCTCCTCATTCCTTATAAACATGTATAAATGAAGATGTAACCTAAAATGGAAATCAAACATCTCTTCTCATAGATAGGCATATGTTTGGGTCTACAAATTTGATCAATAAAACATCTCTTCTCAGAGATAGCATTATTTGAATTGTGTTGTTATTGTTTCTTGAATTATATTTCAACCAAAGATTTTTGTATTTTGGATCAGTGGTATCAAAGTGATTTGTCTTTAGATTTTATCATCCCATGGATGAGGTCAGATTATAGGAAGCTTGGGTGGAAAATAGAACCAACAAAATATCCACCTATTCATTCCAAATGAATTTAAATGGCAGACAATATCGAGACATCTGATCCTTTCAAGGAAATGGTGATTAAAGCCTTCCAACAATAGCAAGTGCAGATGCTACACCAATTCACTCTAATTTTCCAATAAATCTCAATGGGAAATTTTGCCTCCTCATCTGCACGCCCACATCCTTTCAGTGCCCCAACACCCTTCAAGGTTTAGGTGAATTTTTATATCCCCACATTTGAAGGAAAAATCAATGTTGATGTAGTAAAAAATTGGTTGGATCAATTATCATCTTATTTTTCTATAATTAAATTCACTGATAAAGATAATATCACCTTTGCTCTTTTGAAAGCATCATTGCCTGTCAAAAATTAGTGGGAAGTGTACAAAAAGAGATTCATTGTAGATGATATTGGCCTTGAGGTGGAACCTACTTGGGATGATTTCACAGAATCTATAAAGGAATAATACTACCCCATTAGAGCATATGACAATATGTATATAGAGTGGCAATAACATTGCTAAGGTAAGGAATAGTCTGTTCAAAATTACACTGAAAATTGTCATTCTCTATCTATGAAATTAGGCATCTAAGAAAGTGAGAAACAAAAGGTTCTCAAATATCATGGTGGACTATAATGGTACATACAGGGAGAAATGGAACTCTTCAATTTGGAAACCATTAGTGAGGTGTACAAATTTCTAGTGAAGATTGAGTAGAAGTATGGAAGAATGAATATTAAGATTCAGCCTTCAAAATGGAAAAGTGATAAAGAAGGTCAAACATAAGGCCAAAATTGGAAGCAAAAGGAAGGAAAGACTGGGAAGTAGTGTGATTATCACAAATCTAGAACTCACTCCAAAAAAGAATGTCAAGCCATCAAGTCCCTAATTTTTAAATCACAATCATCAACATCTATTACTCTACCTCATATAGACCTTGTAGTTGAAGAGGTTGAAGAATAAATTGTAGATGTTGATCCCAAATCCATTGTTGCTTCATCACAGACCCATGAGGAGAGGCTAGACGACAAGGAATGTTTGTTTCACTCTAAGTTATGGGTGAAAAGTAAGCCTCTACATTTAATTCTTGATAGTGGAAGTCAAAAGAATTTAATCTCTGCTAATGTTGTGAAAATCCTAAATCTATCCATGAAGCCTCACATAAATCCATAAAGTATTATATGATTGATTCCAGGGAGAAACCTCTGTGTCAACCACTAATGTCTTCTCTCATATGCAATAAAACCTTTCCAAGATGAGGCCTTGTGTGATGTGGTCAATCTAGATGTTTGTGATGTATTCTTTGGTCAGCCATTCATGTATGATTGACATGGCATCTATGAATCAAGAACTCAAAGGATCACTCTCACTCTTGGAACATGGCGCTACAGGGTACCAGAGGTACAACCTTCTTTATATATCTCTCTAATTAGTGCCAAGATATTTTTTCTCATGGTGGTCAAGCCACAAGTATCCAAAAGGGCTGATGTTTCAGCCTTGAATACACAAACAACACAAAAATAGAATAAAATAGATACCAAGTTGAATAATTTCACAACCTTGAATCCATAGACTAATTATCAGACATAAATGGTAAATAATCTAGCCCTACACAGTTCCATAAATCACAGTCCATTCCAAGTATGCACCAAAAATCAAATTAAAGTATATCTACCACACTTGATAAAAAATATTGATGCAATGAGGACCATTTCTTCTCAAGGGGGAAGAATTATCTAGTCAATAATTCAGGTGACAATTCAGGTGATGGGTCTACTGCAATTGATGACATAACTTTTGGGAGCCATAACTTTTACACCATAGCTCCAATTGACTCGCCATTCAAACCGTTGGAAAGATAATAATGATGATAACATGGTGAGATGGCATGGATCTCCACTTGATGAATTTTTACCCCTAAAACCCCAATGGAATTGCCCCAAATTTTAATTTTAGTAGTGCAATCTAAAAATATTAAGTTTTTTAAAATAGTAATTCCTCAAATTCTATATTGTTGTAAATCATGGAATTCAAACCACTTATTCTCCCTCAATATTTTTGACCTTCAAAATCCTCCTCATACCTTCAAAACATGTATATATTAATATGTAACTTGAAATGGAAATTAGACATCTCTTCTTAGAAATAGGCATATGTTTGGGTCTACAAATTTCATGAATAAAACATCACTTCTTAGAGATAAAATTATTTGAATTATGTTGTTCTTGTTTCTTGAATTATCTTTCAACAAAATATTTTTGAGTTTTGGATCAGCATCCCTCACCTCTATAAAAATCTTAATAACTTGATCCTATAGCTAGATCTGATCTGGTACCTACAATAATAAGTATATCACAAATCAGGTAATTGACCTATCTCTAACACTTCCTATGTCTACCAAAAGTATTATCCAACCTACCTCTATACTAAATATTATTTCATCTATAAATTTTCCCTTTTCACACTTATTATGTCTTTACACCCCTATTAATTATTCCTATGCAGCCTCCACCCTTTTTATCCTATGCAAACTCACATTTCTCTAAAACTCCTACCCCCAACCCAACTCCTCCCCCACCTCTAATACATGTCATCCCACCTCCTATCCCAATCCAACTCACCCCACTACCCCCATTGATTATTAATGGATCTCCCCAACCATCAACATTTCCCTTGGGGTTATTTTCCCCAAGGTTGACTATCATCAGTTGACTCAAACTACTAATAGTCACTATTAGGTGATCGTAAGTGGTACACCTCAAACTCTTGACCTCACTCTAAACCCCTAAACACCCCTTCTACCACCTAAAACTACTCCTTAATATCATTACACATGTCTAGCTACCTCTCTACAACTAAAACATCTACCTAAACAAAACATCTTATACACAACAATAATAACCAAAATCCTAGTCCCATAGTTAAACACACCCCTAATTCCTAATAATTTAACCTTTTTTATATTTTTACCATTTAAATTAAACTATTGTACTTTACTACCAAATTTAAGACACCCCTACCTCATTTTAGGACTAATGGCCCCATCATAATCTATGTTTAGCCACTTGTATACCCACACCCCCTACACCCATCTCGACCACATCATCAGTTTCACACACCACAATCCTCTAAGACACATCACCAAATTTCCACCCACTCGTGTATAATTTTCATCTAAGTACTCATACCAAATAGAACACTACATCTCCAAATTATAAAGGGGGACAAAATGGGCCCCATTGACCTTTTTATCATCAATTTAGGGTTTCAACCCAACCATCCATAGTTAGCCAACCATTATTTATTGACCCTAACCATCAACAATTAACTCATCTATGTAACCATCATTGGTTACCTAACTCTCACCAATTAACCCTAACCATCGATGGCTAGGGTGATTTTTATTATTTTACCCCTATACACCTACATTTTTGCTACTTCACCTAACACTCTTAATGCCTCTACATGAGCTCCTCCTTACCACCCTCATTCCTATTTAGTCATTCATTTCTCCCCACCAACCAAGAAGTACATTAGGCCTGAAGTCCATGTTGGATCAACTATCCATGGGACTATGTAGGTAGCATCCTCTTGTCTAGTACATTAGGAGTCAGCGCAGCCACCCCTACCTACCTAACCACTTGACCCGTTCACCTTTGACCACCCTGATGTTGGTACCTATTTGCATACCTTATGGTGACATTATTTTGGTTGTGCTAATAACCTTGACCAATTTTTCCATGTTGACCTTTTTCATTAAGCACCACCTCATGTATGACCTAACCCATTGTGTTTTTCTTGAGAACACTTCCTACCCTAGATACTAGAGTATACACCACAATTTATAAGACACATGACATGTGTGGCATAATCAATTATGATGAACACTAGGGATTGGTTACCTTATCACTAATCCTAGATCCTGACCTCATTTTAACCAATGTGCAAATCTTTATCTTTATGTGATCATGACTATCATAGTTAGTTTCCTTTTATGCACATACTTGCATCTCAAATGCCTAACCTTGTGACCTTCATTATAACTTTTATCAAACCTTAACCCAATCCAAACTTCACCTCATTGGCTTCTGGTTTGAGGTGGAATACCCTCCTCCTATACTCAAGGTAACTAGACCTTGACTAGTCGATAGCTCATTTTTTTTCTATGACTTATTAATCTCAAATATGCACAATAAAAAGGGGGAGAATATAGACACTCAAAAATGTCCCCTCAACTATTTTTTGATGTCACATCACCTTGGACCTATTATGAACCCTTAGTTAGATATTTATTTAGTTAACTCACCCTTAGACACCCTTTTTACACACCTATATACCTTTTAAAACATCCCCTCCTTTGACCCATTTTACCTCTTTTACATGTAGGGGTTATCCATTGATAGATGACTAACTATAGATGGTTACCCTTAATTTTCAATGGCTACCCTCAACCATTGGTGATTAGGTCCTCAATCCTACAAAACTAAAAGCACATCCAACTTGGGTGAGCTTACAAGGGTAAAATAGAAACTTTTCTATGCACACCTCATATCTTTCTTTCCCTTGAAATGGCATCTTTATCCTAACCCAACTTAGAAACTCTCTCTCTCTCTCCTTACATAGTAGTTTTGTGTTATAAATGCAAGGCTCTTGGAAGAGATGAAGATCCAAAAATTTTAATCTAAGATCTCTTATTTTCTTTATGCAGGTATTTAGCATCCTAAAATTCTATCCACATGACATTTCAAGGTTCAAGTATTGTTATGCTATCTAAATTTCTTCTAGTTTTCAACTATCATTTAGATTGCATCACATAGGTATCATCCACTTATTTGAATAATTTATTCTATCATTTAAGTATTTTATCTTGATCAGTGTATCTACACACCCTTCCTTACTTATAGTATCCTTATCTCACCTTCTACCCCTCAGTTACCTCATCTCTAGCTCCCCTTTATTTCTACCCAAGCACCTATAAGTAACTATCAGTAGTTATTTCAATCATGACCAGTCACAACAACCATCACCAGTTACTTAACTATCACTGATCAGGCCCAACCATCATCAGTTACCATAACCATCAATCGTCACTACCATAGATTGTTATTTTCTCCCCCTTTCACCCAGTCAAATTCTTATTTCTATTCTTGACTTGTCTATAGACCCTCTGGACCTGACCGTGACCTACTTATGCATGGTATTGACCTATCATGTCATATCTTCTATCAAGTAGGTTTCTTTTTTCATATTTAATTTCATATCATTTGAACATAGGTATATAAGCATACACCAGGAAATCCACTCAACCCACCCTTTAACAAGTCCCCTTCTAGTTTTCTTGTGATTTATAGGTTATACTCCCTAGTCAAAGAGGTGTTCCCACATTTTTCTAGATCAATGCATGAATTATACTAGGTATTTATCCACATACCCTTATATTCACTTTATTCTATCTACTTTTAAAACTAATAAATGAAGGAAATAATTTGAAACATTTTGGCATGCCTAATGGGACCTAGTTCCCTTTCTTTGTTAATTATTTACTCATTGAATGTAATCATTTATTTTTGGGATTAAAAAATAACTATTTAAATTCATTGATTTCTTGTTGATTTTATTTCATCTAGCAACATAGGATGAAAATTAATCTTGTCATAGCATTCACACTTGTTATCACACTCAAAACCAAACCACAAAATAATCTACACATCAAAATAATACTTAAGACAAGGACCGACTAGGATGTCATCACCTAGCATCAACCTTACCCCTTCTTGGTTATCCCACTTGGATTTAACCACCAAGGTGAAAACCAACTCAGCTCTCTAATTGAGTATAAACTCTAGACTCATTATATCTTAGTTAAGCACTCGATACCCTTATTGCTATGGGATTGTGATGTGAGGGTATAGGCCCCAATACCAAGTGATATACTGAAGTTCAACATAGATATTCCTTATGAGTTCCTAAACAACTTGAAACCATCCATAGACTTCCTCTTTAGTACCCATTTTATGAACCAACCTCCCTTACCACACTCTTTAAGACATAAGTCAAAAGTGATTTAAAAGTAATCATAAGGTTAAAATTCACTTTTTAGTGTATGTATTAAATTTGTTGAAGTTATTTTGAGTTTTATTTCTTTTTGAGGTGTTCCCTATATTCTCATATGCTTTTAACCAGACAAAAAGTGAGAAATTAAAATAACCAACTACCAATTTTTTATTCATCCATGGATTACACATAAGATATTGACAAATCTCCTCATGATTCACCTCACCATTCTCCTCCACCACCTTCTCCTTCCATAATCCCAATCATATTTTAAGGATATCTATACTTTGCTACCTTTCTTGATAATAATCTAGTTTCTTTATAAGATTACCTCCACACCTTGCCTCATCATGCCTCCTCTACTTTGATTCCTTCTTCTGATCCTTCTCTTGGCATGACATCCCACCTTATGGTAGGTACCACTTCAACCCAAACATTAACTTAGGCCTATTATAACACCCTATCCACCCAAACTTAAACCAACCTTCCACCTCCCAACCTTACACATGTCACCACCCATGTGGGTTCTACCTTACCATTAGTCACCTATGTGCCATCTACCATGGCATTATATTCCACTCTAGCTTCTATCTTCCCTTCAATTGCAACTAATCCCTTCACCACATTTCCCTTTAAAAACCTAGTGCTCTCTATACCTCAAAACCTTCCCCTAATCAACACTAGGGTAACTACTCAATCTCAACCTTCCCAACTTCTTCCTACCTCAACCATACCAACCATATCATTTTCTCAACAAGTGCCTCTGACAACTTACTTGTATCTCCCTAACCCACAAGGGTACCTACCACCCTTAACCCAAATTCTTATACCTATAAGCTCTTATGTGCCACCATCTCAACCCCTTACCACCACCTATTAATATGTGGCTTTTTTAGCACTATCTGCTATTTATTCATACATAACCACAAGTTAACCTATATAGAATGTGCCCCTTAATTATGTGGCTTCTCAACCTTAACCTAATCTAATCAAAATACTAATAGATAAAATGACTAGTTTAGATTCATCCATCTCCACCTCAACCAATATTTTATCTTACAAACAAATTTGTAATGAGCCTATCCACCCCTCCATGCCCATTCATACTTACCCTTCTCATTGGGAATTACCCAAATTTTTTAAATTTGAAGGTAAGGATAATCCTCAATAATACCTAATAGTGTTCCATCATGCTTGATACTTAACCACTTATGATGATGCCCTTCTCCTCCAAACCTTTCCCATGTCATTATCCAGGGTTGCCCTTGATTGGTATAGTACCCTTTCCACTCATTCTATTTTTTATTTCTCTCAATTGGCACAAACCTTTTTAGAACACTTTTCTATAAACATATCTAAAAAGGTTTCCATTAATAACTTATACTCCATTAAATTTTTTGAATATGAATCCATTGTTGATTTCATTGCTAGATGGAGGGACCTCATTAATCAACTCACCTTCCCATTACCCCAACCTAAATTAATCAAGTTATTCTCTCAAGGGTGTGCCAAAAAAATTAATCCAACTCTCCAAGTCCAAAAATTTAGGACCTTTGATGAAGCATTCACCATGGAAATCAAATTAGAAAACTATGCTATTGATGAAGGGAAGTTGAAGCTTTTGAATAAAAATTCTAGTTTCAAATCCATTGAATCATCCTCCACTAAGACCATGAACCCAACCAATTTTAAATCAAAAGCATCAACACACTTGGTTTTTCTCAAAACTACACCACCTCCAACCATCAACCAAGCAACTTAAACCAATAGTCCTTCCAATCACCAAAACCATTCACCAAAACCATACCCAAAAATAGGCTCCCTCAAAACCATTTACCCCAATTGGGGAATCCTATGCATCGGTTTTGGATAAACTACTTAAATCCAATCTAATCTAACGTCCACCCATCAAGCCCCCTCAACACTTTGATACTTCTCATCCACTTCCTAATTGGTATAATGAGAATTATATTTGTGATTGTCATCAAGTCATTAGACATGATACTAATAGATGTAATACATTTAAAAGTATTGTCCAAGACCCAATTGATAGAGGGTATCTTATGTTTGATAACCCAAAATATTCTTCTAGCCAATCCTTTGATATTTTTTGAAAACCTTTCCCAAACCATTCACCCTCAACCCAATATCATGAGAGCCAACTTGAATCCTCCAATTCACATGAGTCACATGTAATTAATGTCATCAATAATGCTAAAGAAGTCATCACCTTTATCACATGAATAGATGAAGCCAACCCACCATCCATTCCTTTAGAAAAACCAATGGAAGAATTAACTACCCCTTCATTTTCTTTAGATGAAACCACCGTTCCATCTACCCCTCCTATGGTATAAATACTCAAAGAGATAACTAGTCCATCAACCATTTTACACACTCCTCCAATCCAAAACAAAATAGTCACCTACTTCTTTGGGTAACCAAACCAAGGAGGAAACTATACCTACCCTTCCTCTTGAAACCACTACCCCTACCTCTCCTATTTTAGAACCATTTTTACCTCCCTGGGAAACTATTGATAGAGGGACAATAGCCTCATATACCCAATCATCACCTTTGGAACCCTCCACCAAAGATAGCAACATTGAAATCATTCTTTCTTATTCTCTAAAGGGCTTACACTTTGAAACTATTGATCAAGGAATAAGAACCATTTATAAACCCTTTTCCTAGCTACTTCAAAGTTTGGAACTCACCTCCCAACCTAAATTTGATAGAGCTACCTTTTTTCATTAGTTTAGACTCCAATATCAAAATAAAATTGAACCTTCCACTTTACTTGCATATATTCTTGAACATGTTGTTACGACTTCATCAACTACCCCTCCTAAAGTCACCAAGTAACAATCCCAATTACCCCCACCTAAAATTTTCAAGTCATGCTATGCCTATCTTATCAAAATAATAAAAATCTTTGGGGTCTTTCTTATGCCTTATCTTTCTCACCCTCCTTTGTAATTGGACTTAGCCATATCAACCTAACCAAAGATAAATATAATTAAACCCATTAAGAAGGAAGGGTTCACTAGGCCACAACTTTGGTTTAAGTCCATACCAACTCCTTCACGTTTACCTTATATTTTAGGACCACATCCCTCTACCATTCCCATTACCTACTCTTCCTCCAAGAAACTATATCACCTTTCTCCACCTATAATAACCCAATCCCATAGTTCATCATCATTCCTTACCAACCTTTCTCCATAAACATTCCAATCTATTAGACCCTCATCATTTAAACCTCCAATCTCTAAACCAATTATAACTAAGCCAATTATTTCTAAACCACCAACCAAACCCACTCCACAAACCACATCTCCTATAAATAAATCCTTGCACAATAAGATCCCTCCACCTAAGGTCTAAACTCCACCATCTTCAAAATATTTATCAAAATCTTATACAACCTTTTTACAAAGACTATTGCAAGCTTCTACCATTATCTTACCACCAATCAAGCCTTTTGACCCCACTCACCAAAAGTCAACTTGGTTTAATGATAATTTGATTTGTCCTTACCATAGGACCCCTGGACATGATATAAAGAATTGTAAATCTATCCAATCAATTGTTCATGGCCTTTTGGAGGAATATGATCTATTGGATGAACCTCTTTTAAGCCACTTTCCCCTTTTACAACCTATCCAATCTACTTACCAATCATCTACTTCTCTACTCTTCCTAAGGAGTGAAGCAAAATAATAAAAACAATCAATTGGTCCCCTTATCCATATCATTTATATGGTGACTCTACCTTAAGTCCAACAAAAGAATAAAGGTAAAGCCATCCAATAAAATGAAAAAGTCAAGGCCAAGTCAACAATTCCATGTTCCTACCATTCAACTCCTCAACTAACCAACCAAACCCAAGTAACTACATCTTTACCTTCACCCTCACAACCATCCAAGCCAAAAGTCTTCATTTTAGGATCTCTTTCTTCTTACAATGCATCTCCATTCATCCAACACTTAGTGTTAAATAGCTTCACCAAACACCAGTCAAAATGAATATTTATGACTTAGTTATCACCTCACCCTAACACCATCAAGCTTTAATCGAAGCACTACACTCTATAGAGGTGTTAGGTTGTGGAGCTAAAAGCTTCAAACTTTGCAAACTGAGGAACAGATGGTTGTTGAGTTCTACAGGAACCGGCATCGGCAGCAGGACCGACGTCGGCAGAGACTAGTGCAGAAGGCCACCGGCGACGGTAGGAAGTCGGCCGACGTTGGCAGAACTAGACAAGCAGGGACCGACGTCGGTCGCCTGTGTGTTCCAAAACTGCTCGTTTCACGGATAGTTAGTTAAGTGAACAAAGAGTTTGCATGTTGAGACCAGTTAGAGTCTTGTGCTGCAAGGACAATTGTCTAAATTAAGAGTCTAAGTTAGTGTTTGAGTTAGGGATCTATTTATAGACCCATTGGCATGTATTGTATAAGGCATGAGATAGAAAGGAAGAGTTCCTTCTAGTTGTAAGATCTGTGAGTTGCAGGTTGTTGCAAGCTCATTGGGGATCTACATGTAAGTTTGGTCTTTGAATTGCAGGTTGCAGGTTCATGAGAGATCAGCTTGAAGTGCTATAGAGTGCTTGATGTACCAGCAGGGTTATTACTGACTGGTTGGTGAGGTGAACACCAATTCTATGTGTGAGTTGGTTGTTGGGACCGTTTTTGTGTAGGAGAGTGTGTGTGAGAAGAATTACTGAACACTTGAGGTGTGGCGAATCTCTGTAAGGTGAAAGAGTGTGGCGGCTCTTTGTTGTATTCTTTTCTGTTAGTGTTAATACAAGATAGTGTATTGTCTCTCATATTCTGTGCTATTGGTAAATTCTAGTTACTTGTGTTTCGGGTTATTTCTGCATATTCAATTGCTTATATTTGGTAATCATACTGTGCTTTTTCTGAGGAGCAAGATCCCAACTAGTGGCATCAGAGCATGTTTGTTGTTCTAGATTCCCAACAACTGGTATCAGAGCATGTTTGTTGTTCTAGATTCCTGACAACTGGTATCAGAGCCTTGGTTGTAGGTTCTTAAGCTTGATACCAACAATTGGTATCAGAGCTTTTGGTTGGGATACTAACAGATTGGTGTAGATATGGGTAGTGTGTTTTGATTACAGGTTACTCACAGGGTTTCTGTTTGAGTGGGAGTTGAGCAATGATAGAAAACAGTCAACTACGAATGGAAAAGTTTAATGGCAAGAACTACCAATTATGGAGGATGCAGATTGAGGACTATCTATATCAGAAAGATTTGTACTTACCGTTGGGTGGGGTTGCTAGCAAACCCTTGGATATGAAAGATGAATAATGGGATGTTCTTGATCGGAAGGCTCTGGGATCTGTTAGATTGAGTCTTGCATCATCTGTGATTTCCAGCTTAACACAGTGTAAGACAACGGTGGAGTTGATGGAATCTTTGGCAAATTTATATGAAAAACCCTCAGCTTCGAATAAGGTATTTCTTATGAAGCGTTTATTTAATTTGCAAATGTTGGAAGGTGGATCTGTTCATAGCCATCTTAGTGATTTCCATGGTTTAGTAAACCAGTTAAGTTCAGTCAATATTGTATTTGATGATGAAATAAGAGCTCTCTTAATTTTGTGTTCATTACCTGAAAGTTGGGAAGGTTTAGTAATGGCAGTTTCTAATACTGTGTCTCCTTCAAAAGTCTTAAAAGTGGATGATATTGTGAGTGTAATCTTGAATGAAGAGATACGCAGGAAAAGCACAGGTGAATCATCTGGAGATGCTTTGAGTGTTGAAGGAAGAGGAAGGCCAAGAGAGAAGATAGAGCGTGGGAGATCAAGGTCGAAGACGGGCAAGAGATCCAAGTCCAGGTATGGCAGAATAACCTGCTGGAAATGTGGAAAGCAAGGGTACTTAAAGAGAGATTGCAGATCGGGTACAGATCAGCATGAAGAACATGAAGAAGAAGCAGATGTTGCAGGGTACATTGCACAGGATGCTCTGGTATGTTCTTTGGATAAAGTAGAATCTTGGGTATTAGATTCTGGTGCCTCTTTTCATGCATCCCCACATAGGGAATTTTTTCATGAGTATGTCCAGGGAGATTTTGGAGAAATTTGTGTAGGGGATGGTAAGTCTTGTCAGATTGTTGGCAAAGGCAAAGTGAAGCTGAAACTGCAGACAGGTAACACATGGGTGTTAAAGGAGGTCATGCACGTCCCAGTTCTGAAGCGGAATCTGATTTTTGTTAGAAGCTTGGGTGAAGAGGGTTGCACAGTAACTCTCACAACGGACTCTTGGAAGGTTACCAAGGGTACACTTGTTATAGCTAGAGGTAAGAAAGTAGGTACGCTTTATCTATCTACTTGTTTTACTGATTCTTCTTCTGGGTTATCTACTTCAGTTGTAGATTCAGAGATGTGGCTTGATAGGCTTGGTCACACAGATATGAAGGAGATGCTGGTTCTTGAGTCAAAGGATATGCTTTCAGATTTGGAAGGTATGGATCGTGGTTTCTGTATGCAGAAGAAGAAGGTGAGATTTCTTGAGGAATCCGATGTTAGTGACAAGAATAGGAAAGCCTTGGTTTTCAAGGAGAAAGTGACGGACAGAGTTCAGCACAAGGTGCAGAGGAATTCTGAGCAGAGCAAGGGTGATTTGGACAAGGGTTTGATCCAAAAGGAGCTTGCGGGAAAAAGTCAGGTCTCACAAGAAAAACACAGAGACCGACGTCGACAGGAAAACTGGCGTCGGTGTCCAGACAGGGACCGATGTCGGCTATGTGCAGCCTGACGTCGGTGACTCGGGGCAGACAGAGACCGGCGTCGGCCAGGGGAAACCGACGTCGGCAGGGAGGCAGTTGCAGGGAACCGACATCGATCGGCTGTAGACTGAGATGTGACTGACATCGGTCACTGAGACGAATTTTGGGTGGACAGCAAGCTGTCATGGAGTCTCAAGTGCCCATATGGAGGACTGAAGGTGTAAGTAAGTTCTTAAATTCGTCATTTCCCTTCTTTACACTACTTTTTGCTCACTTATGGCATAGGACCAGGAAGTTATTGAAAAAGCAAAACAGGTAGATCCAGGAAACAGTGGGAGCTAGGCACGGATGAGGATGTAATTCCTTGGAGGAGAACCAAACAGGTGTTTTGGGTAGTGTGGCCAGCTGGAAGTAAGCACTGAGAGACGAATGGATGTTAAGGATGAAGAAGAGCGGAAATGGATACGTGAGATGGAAGATCAGGGTATTTTGATCTTGTATTAGCTGCAGGGCAATGGAGGTTTGTTCATTGTGTTTCTCTTTACCAGGTTGGATAGTATTAGCTACACTATCCTATTTTCTGTATGATGTGCTTATTGCAGGGTTACATATACAGGTATTGCTGAACTAAAGGTAAAGCTAGTTCAGGTGTTTGTCATGGAGAATCTGGGAGCAGCAAGATTCTTTGGCAAGAGTGTGTTTTAGAGACATGGAAGGTCATGTGTTGACTTTGTTTCAGGATGATTGTGTGAAACCGGTTAGCACGCCGATGGTTAGACAGTTCATATGAACAGGGGTCTTGATTCACATAATGAGGTTGAGTGCATGGTATGTACTAAACCTGAGTTTTCCCAAGCAGTGGGAGTTGTCACAAGTTAGGAGCCAATCCGGGAGAGAACCATTGGAGGACAGTTCAGTGGATTCTTACAGGGACTAGTAGCAGGTGCACATGCTATGCAAGTTCAGGTTTATTTCTACATGGTTGTAGATGCGGATGTGGTAGGTAATTTGGATGACAGGTTTTGCACCACAGATTTTGTGGTGGTTGGTCTTCAAGGATGATTTTGAAGATGGATACATAGCCAAGGTAACAAACTAGACGGTGTATAGGTACATGTACAGATTGCAGCTATTTATCTCCAAGTGGGAGATTATTAGGTTGTGGAGCTAAAAGCTTCAACCTTTGCAAAATGAGGAACAGATGGTTGCTGAGTTATACAGGAACCGGTGTCGGCAGCAGGACCGACGTCGGCAGAGACCAGTGCAGAAGGCCACCGGCGACGGCAGGAAGTCTACTGACGTCGGCAGAACCAGACAAGCAGGGACCGACGTCGGTCGCCTGTGTGTTCCAGAACTGCTCGTTTCACGGACAGTTAGTTAAGTGAACAAAGAGTTTGCATGTTGAGACCAGTTAGAGTCTTGTGCTGCAAGGACAATTGTCTAAATTAAGAGTCTAAGTTAGTGTTTGAGTTAGGGATCTATTTATAGACCCATTGGCATGTATTGTATAAGGCATGAGATAGAAAGGAAGAGTTCCTTCTAGTTGTAAGATCTGTGAGTTGCAGGTTGTTGCAAGCTCATTGGGGATCTACATGTAAGTTTGGTCTTTGAATTGCAGGTTGCAGGTTCATGAGAGATCAGCTTGAAGTGCTATAGAGTGCTTGATGTACCGACAGGGTTATTACTGACTGGTTGGTGAGGTGAACACCAATTCTGTGTGTGAGTTGGTTGTTGGGACCGTTTTTGTGTAGGAGAGTGTGTGTGAGAAGAATTACTGAACACTTGAGGTGTGGCGAATCTCTGTAAGGTGAAAGAGTGTGGCGGCTCTTTGTTGTATTCTTTTCTGTTAGTGTTAATACAAGATAGTGTATTGTCTCTCATATTTTGTGCTATTGGTGAATTATAGTTACTTGTGTTTCGGGTTATTTCCGCATATTCAATTGCTTATATTTGGTAATCATACTATGCTTTTTCTGAGGAGCAAGATCCCAACTAGTGGCATCAGAGCATGTTTGTTGTTCTAGATTCCCAACAACTGGTATCAGAGCATGTTTGTTGTTCTAGATTCCTGACAAGAGGTTCAACCAGATGATCCCCAACCTCTTACATCATTGATTGAAGCTATCCAACATGATACCATGGTCACCTTTCAAGAATAAAAAATTCCACCATATCATAATAAAGACCCTGATCACCCTCTTTTAATCATTGCATCCATCAATCAAACACATGCTAAATGAGTCATAATTGATGGGGGAGTGAGTATCATTATCATTTATTCCCACACATAAGATCAAATCCAACTACCTAAAAACATCATATCTAAAAGCTTAGTAGTTTTCCAATCATTCAAAGATACCTTGGCTACCACTATGGGAATAGTTGTTCTCCACATCCATTTAAGGCCTCAAAATATTCTTAAACTATTTTATATCATAGAGGGTAAGTTTTAATATAATGTGTTACTCAGTCACCTTTAGATATATGTTATGGATTGCATCCCTTCTACCCTTCACTGATGTTTCAAGTTTGAACATGAAGGATAACTCATTATAATCAAAGCCAATTTGAGTCCCTTTGCTTCTTGTACTATGACATATTAGCTCAATGGCATTATCATTCCACCTTCACCCACTTTACAACCAACCTCTAACCAAACTACCACATAACCCCCAACCTCCCAACACTTATATCTTAAATAATGATGAATCATCTACTAGTTCAACCATCCCTTCATCTCAAATCCTAGTCAAACACCCCTTGCAATTCACATTTTAGAATCTCACATTGGGAGAATATCAACTTTTAGCTTTGGATGATTTCTCTTCTCTACATGAATTTGGGAAGCTTCAAAATGATCAATGTTATGATCTCAATATCAGTACCCTTGTCCCCTTTGGCCTTCCCAACAATATAACATATTTTTTCTATGGGGGACTTGATAAACCACTCCTTGCTCCCACCATCATGTCATACATCTAGCCATACACTTATAATTTTTCTTATCTTATTAGCCCAACCTTTGCCCAAATATACCTTCATCAGTGAATTTGGAAGGGGTTTGGTTTCAACCTCGATGAACAAGGACCTCATGAAATTTCCATCATCAAAACTCAAAAACCTCATGAGTTATTTAGCCTAGGGTACGATCCCTTAGAAGAGCCCACATCACCAAAACCAATTCTCACCACTACTAAAGAAACTCTACCATCACCAACCCCACTTTTCCAATTTGATGAACCTCTACCCTCATCAACCCTACTTTTCCAATTTTATGAACCTCTACACTCACTAACCCCACTTTTCCAATTCGATGAATCTCTATCTTCAATACCACTTTTCCAAATTAAATAACCTCTTCCCTCACCAACCCAATATTTCCAATTTGACGACATTTACATCATCCCACCTAATGTTTTTTTATCAACACTATCATTTTGGGTCCCCTAAATTATCAACAAGGGGCCAAACTAAAACCATTCCTCTCATCCACCCCAAAATGTTTACACATGACTCACCCACTATTAATACCATCCAATGATAAGATGATAATTCTATTATTACCTACATGGTTGTAGGGGACTCTTCTCTTCAAAAGTCCATTCCTCCTAAAGACCAAATGATTCTAAATGAATCGACCATGGATGTCAATTTGGGAACTCAAGAAGACCCTTATATCATCAATATTGTCCAATCTTTAACCCTTAGGGAACAATGAGGCTATCAATGTTTTCTCCATGACCATATCATAGCATTTTCTTGGTCTTATCAAGATATACATAGCATTAACCCTTCCATCTCTCTTCATAAAATCATTACCCATCCCAAAGTTAAGCTAGTTTAGTAAAAGCTTCATCATATGCACCATCACATATCTCTTCTCATCAAATAAGAACTTCAATTCATTTTATTTGTCAAATTAATTAATCCATTGACTACCCAAAATGGGTCTCCAATATTGTTCTTGTTACCAAACCCACTAGGGTATGCTACCTTTATGTGGATTTTCATGACCTTAACCTCAGATGCCATAAAGATGACTTTCCCCTACCTAACATAGACCAACTTATTGATCTCACTGTTGGCCATGAAATGTTATCCCTTATGGATGGTTTTTTTGGATATAACTAAATCCTAATTACCCCTCAAGATCAACATAAGACATTATTCATCACCACATGGGTAGTTTTTTGCTATCATGCCATGCCTTTTGGCTTAAAGAACATAGGGGAAACCTATCAATGGGCCATGACCTATATCTTTCATGACCTCATTAATAAAATAGTTGAGGACTATGTTGATGATTTTTTTGATAAATCTAAGCACCATCAAGATCACCTTGCTATTCTCGCTATCATCTTTGAAAGATTTATCCATTATCAAGTTAGGCTTAACCCAAATAAATTCATCTTTGGGGTCTTATCAAGAAAACTTCTAAGATTTATTGTTTCCCTCCATGGAATAGAAATATACCCCATAAAATTTTGAGCCATTTTATAAAATTCTCCTCCTACTAACCTAAAACAAGTTCATAGCCTACAAGGAAAACTTTAGTCAATCTATTTCTTTATCATTTAGCTATCTGATCATTGTTAGCCTTTTAACCACCTCCTCAAGAAAGATACCTCCTTTAAATGGACCAAAGAATGTCAACAAGTCTTTGATGTAATAAAGGAGAATCTTCTCTCTCCACCAATCCTTATTCCCTCAAAGGAGGATCAACCCTTTTATTTGTACATATCTACCATTCATCATTCCTTCAGAGCCATGATTGATTATCGTGATGACCATCATAGGGATCAAACCATTTATTACATCATCCATACCCTCGTTAACTATGAAACCTGATACACACCCCCTAAAGAACTTTGCCTTGCCTTAGTTTTTGTTGCCTCTAAACTATGTCACTACCTTCTCAACCATAAAACTTACATCATTACTAAAATTGACCCCCTCAAGTATATGCACTCTAAGCAATATCATACCCAATTTATGGCTAAGTGGCTCATGCTTTTAGATAAGTATGACCTTGAGTTTCTTCCACAAAATTCCAAATAGAGATAGGTTATTATAGACCAATTAGCTAAAGCTCCTCTCCCTAATAATCAAACTCCTCCTCTTACCTTTCTAGATGAGTTTATAGCCACTCTTTCTTTATGAGAACCCACCTATCAAATGAGTATGTATTTCTATGGCTCTAAATGTCAAAATGGTGGGGGTGCTAGCATAATCCTCATTCCCATTAATAGGGAACCTCTTCCCCTTTCTTTCAAACTTGATTTTGAATGCACCAATAATATGGTAGAATATGAGGCTTTAGTCATTGGTCTCCAAACCACTATTGCCCTAAAAATCAAAACCATTTCTATATTTGATGATTCCCAACTTGTAATCAATAAGGTCAATAGTTCTTATAAATTTAAAAATGATATTTTATAAAAGTATAAGCTTCTCATTAACCATATTTTAACATCTCTTAAGCATTATCAAATCCATTTAGTACCTCGATCTACTAACAAATTTATAGATATAATAGCTTCTCTTGCATCCCAAATTCCATCTCAACCTACTGAGTCTAATCTATTTATCACCATCCATTACTTTGTCACACCATAATCTATCCAATCATTTAGGTAGCTAAGTGTAAATACTAGTATAACTATACTAGAATTTATAAACCCTATTCAAATACTCTCCCATACTCTACCATGTATTTAATAATGTCTCCCATTTCAATCTAAAAAAATTGTCCTCTCTTTTTAGGCAACAAGATGCCTCTAAAAATAGCCATGAGAGTAAGAGTGAGTGATTTTATCATGACATCCCACTAACACATATCTAAATAAATATATCCTATAAAAACCACCATTTTATGTCCATATAGCCTATATATCAACACCAAATGTCTCATCATTTGAAAATATAGTTTAACCCCTCTAATTAGAATCTTAAAAATATGATAGACATCTTCCAGTGTCATAGTCATCTCCTAGTTAGGAAGTGGAAGGTACTCATGCCATTTATTCACCAAGGTTGTCAATAGGTTTATGTCTATCATAATAAATTACATATTTATTATGTGATAAAATCCAACCAAATCTATCACACCATACTCCTTTATTGGCACCTTCTACAATCATTGCATAACCATTGAACACCATCCACATGATGCAATCAATGGTAGTCATTCCAATAATCCTATAGTGTTAGATTATTATCTCATTTCATTGAAATAATAATTATTAATCCCCCCCATCATTATTTCATCAATCCCACCACACCTTGATATAATCCCTTGTCAACTTGTCTTCACCACACGTTTTCAATCAAAATTACTTGTCAAAGTGCAAAATCATTTCTTGTGGCCTTAAATCCATCATGTGTAAAACTAATATTATTTCACGAATTTAATAAAATCCACTTATTTAAATCTCAAAACTAATAGTGGGTTTTCAAATTTACTAATCAATAGAAATAACTTTGTGTTTTATTTTCTTGAAGAGTTACTTAGACTTTTATCAAATCTGCTTGTTGGTTTTCTAAGTTACTAATTGATAGATGAAGCTTTACCTAAGTCCATTTTTAAAAGAATATTTTAATTCTTTATCCCATTTATCAATCATGAAGTTGAGACATATTTTACAAATCCACCTTAAAGGGAAAAAACACTAAATTCCTATAAATTCTCTCAAAATGACATTTTTACAGTGTCAACGTATGTTTACTCCTAACAAAGCTAGTTTTTGTGATAGTGAAATTAATTTGAAGGAATTTCTATCTAGAATTGGATTAAAACTAGTCATAATTTGAGGTTTATTTAATGTTATTAAATTGTGAAATTATTCAAACTTAAGTTACTCAATAGGTCACCATTTTCCTCCTTTATCTGATGCTCCTGGACATGCTCTCCTCGGTGATGGTGGCACAACACATGATCCATTTTTGTCTAGGAATATCACATCAAATACATAGTAAAAAGAGAAAGATTTAATGTGTAAATGAATAGGATTCAACCCATCCTACCTCATATTGAACCCCAATTTTGCACATTTTAACCCTCCTAACTTTTTTTCACTATCCCTATTTGTACCCTATCACTCATCTCACCCACTTTACCAACCAAATTAAATCTCTACCCCATTATCTATTTTCAATGTTATAAAAACATCCCACATCATTATCATGATTAGTCCTTTTAGGGAAACCTTGTTACATCCTTTCATTAATTTATCATCTCATCCATCATTTATTTTTCCCATGTTGGGAGAATTACATTAATTTGAGGTCCACATGAGGTGTTTGAGGTCATATATATTACATGTTTGTCACCTTCCCTAAAATCATTTCACTTTCTATGATCATATTATGTCCTCACAATCATGTAATTATATTTTTTTAAGTTATAAGGAATCATTAATCAATCCTTAATTTATCATTTAGGGACACATCAATCCCCTTCAATTAATTAATCATCCAAATCTAAGCTTACATCATTCCTTGGAATTAATATTTACTTGGGATACATATAAATATTATAACATCACTCAATCAATCATGCAATCAAACCTCACATATTTGTCAAGCATGTATCCTTATCTAGTATATGTCCAAATTTCACAACATCACTCAATCAATCATTGAATCCATGACTACAAATCTCCCTAGTATGTGTTCTTATCTAAGATATGTCTGTAGCTCAAAACTTTACTTGTCTCACTAGCCAAATTTTATGGCTCCCAACTTCACATAGGGCACACCCAAGGTCATAACTTTATCATTTTGTTCTCCCTTGCATATGTATTTTCTAGGGGATTCATTCATCAATAAATAAAATTATATATAATGGAGTTATAGCTTCATCTCATATCCATCACATCTATCCAATATAATCCCTCTTTATTTTCTCTACACATCACACACATTATATTATTTCAAATGGCCATTTATCTTATACTTCCTACATGACCCACTAATTGGGTGTCACTTATCCTAACTAATTTTTTTTGAAAATTTTCTTCCTTGAATTATTGTTACTTCCTCTAGTCACAATGCCCTTTCAAAGATAGGCAAAATGTATACATCTAAAAATGACCACTCTAATACTTACTACATGTTTACCATTATTTGATACTAATTTATGTTATTTAACACTAGTTAACATCATCTTCATAACACTATGTGCATCCCCTTTATATTTCCTACATCACACTAAAATTATAACACCATATATATCAATTAATTATTATATTAACACATCATTTATCCTTAATCATCACTTAATATATGTAAATTTTGAAGTCCTAACTTACCACCAACTACATCCACTATGTCTCCTACAAATCCTCTATCTAATTAATCCATAATTATCATTAATCTACTCTAATAGAATATAGAAAAATATAAGCTTCATAAATCCCATCCCTGATTTCCTCTATAATTCTTTAGGAAGTTTGAATTCCTAAAAATTTCCTCCAGCCTAGATCTTCATCCTCTATAGATGAAACCTAGCCATTAATTTACCCCATAAAATAATATATAAACAACCACACCCCCATGAAAGAACTAACATATTAATTTTCAAATCATCTTTCATGTTGGTGATATTTATCCCACATACAATGCATATACCTACTTACCATAATCCTGACGTAGAGAAAGAGGTAGAGTTCCTGACTGATCAAATGGATGAATGAGCTCTGGATGAAATTTGTGGACTAGAGAGACCATAAAGCTCTAAAGCTTTTGAAAAAACTTTAGTTTCACTTGAGATGTAATTTTTCAATTCTAAAGATTGTTCTAAAGTTGCATAGACCTAATGGAGTGATCTGGACAAGTATGGAAGCTCGTGGTATCCATCTAGTCTACTAACCATCTAGAACTTGTCCAAACATTTGACTATAGTGGTAGAAACATTGATAAGGAATTTTTATGGCACTATATCTTAAACATGTAGATGAGCCAAGGATAATTAGTCACATGAGTTTCTTCACATTAATCCCATATTACCATACACCAAGTTTCAACTCATCTACCTAAGCACATCAAAATATGTAAGGGTTCAAATTTGCTCCCAACACAAAATCTACTAAGTTTCCATACTTAGAAAAGTTTTTAAAATTTCAAGTAGAGTTGAGTGAGAATTTTGATGAGGTCATATCTCATATGTGAGAAAGTGTCAAGAATTTAAAATCATATGGGTCTATTCATTTTTGAGCCTAGTTCATATGTGCCAAGTTTCAGCTCATGCTTATAGTACAATGAAAGATATGCATGGGAAAATTTGGATTCTAATGCATAATTTTTTAAGTTTTCATACTTATCCATTTTATACTAGACCATCATCAAGACATCATGAAGGATCACATGAACTAGTTGACTTTAACATTTTATAGAATCATGTGGAAAGTTTGAATTGATAGCAGACCAAAAGGGTTTGTTCCTTTTAGTTTTAGGTCCATTATTTACAAGTTTAGTGCCCCCATGATATTTTTTCTTCAAGTTATAAAATTACGAAGTTGGTCAAGTAATGGTAGATGTATGTGCAAACATCATTTTAAGACCCACAAAGTGACCATTTGGATCCAAATACCTTGGCAAGAACTTGAGGAGGAATGCATGGATAATAAGTGTTAATAATATGGGAGCTTTAAGAAATTTAAGTGATTATAAAATCCTAGGGACCATGAGAGATTGAGCTCAAAGTTTTGGGTCCCAAAGATCTATGACCCATGTTTAATCAGATCTCAAAATCTGATGAAGTGAAATAAAGTCAAAGGGGTCAATAATTCAAGGTAGTCTTAATATCCAATATCAATGAGCCATCATGTTTGAAAAAAGATCATAAATTAAATGGACCCAACTTGGCAAGTAGATCCAAAAGACAGGAACTCAAGCCCAACCCAAGTCAATGGGAATAGTAAAGTAAAGGAGCTCTATGATGACTCAGATAAGACCTAACATTAAATAGAGTTTTATCTATATGTAAAAATATACAAAAACTAATATCCTTGGACTATTTTTTAGTCATAGTTATCTCATTATAGGATCCAAGGCATAGATAATATATATGATTAATGAGGAAATCATCCTAAGTCATGTCTTTGACAAACTAGCATTTAGAGTAGACATGATGTGTCTTTCAAATTTTGAATATATGAGAATTTTTATCTTCATAAGGAAATATACAAGAGGATCTAGAGTAGTAGGACTTGGGGATTTTAGAAATAGTTGGATTATTCATTTTAGCATTATCATGACTTGCCACTTTAGGCAAAGTCATTTCTTCTAGTGTAATTAGTTCAACTGGTGGAAAACTTTTGAGGTGATGTGGGCAAATAATGAATATATTACTCATAATAACATTTAATAATTGGACCAAAGTCTTGGTGAAACATCTCTTGAATAATACATCACATTGATCATCATTAATAACATGCTCCCACTTCTCTCTCTCTCCTCCTCCCCTTCTATATTAACGCTTTCTTTCCATTTTATAAGGGGTTCTTAGATTTAGACTTATTTTATATTTTTGAGAGATGGGACATTCTTTGAGATACTATAAATTATACTCAATTTGATTAGTCTTGACCCTATCAAGCATTTGAAATAACTACCACTTATTTTTATAAGACTTTATTTTCCTTTCTTTTGCCTTGAACCTGTGTTTGGCAAGTTGTTCACTATGGCATTGTGTGATAGAGAACCTCCTCATCCATGGTCCTTATTTTTAATTTTTTTTAAGGGTTTTAAATTTTTTTTATAGGTATATATTAGTGTTATATTATAAACCTCTTCTATGAAATACTAATTCAAATTAGCTTGATCTTAAGGTCGTGTAAGCTAGTACTATCCTTTGTTGATTTAGTGTGGGTTTGAAGCTTATGGGAATTTATATTTTAATTTTGGTGCATCACTTTGTTAACTTTCTTAGGATCACTTACTATCTTTATAACCCTTTTCTTATGAATCATTAGGCTTAGTTTTAGTCTTTGGTGAGCATCAAGACGAATCCAACCTTCTCCAAAGGTTTAGTCCCAACATAGGTGACCCATAGCCTAGGGTTATCATTATTTTATAGCCCAACTGGAGAGAGACTAAAGAACCCTCTCCAAGGGTGAAAATTAAGCCTATAATAGTTTATATCATGCTCAATGGGACTAAGGTCTGAATCAGGTGAAGATTTTTTGTGTTCTCTTCATCCAATCAACCTTTGGAGGCACATATGCAAACATCAATGGCACATCTGAGCTTTTAACTAGTTACAATAGTCAAGGTAATCCTTTAATTAAATTTTATCTACATTTGATCTCCTTTTATGAGTCTCTATGATTGGATTTAGGGTAGATTTATACCTTCATATGGTTGGTAATCCTCATCACCAACCAAAAGGAGCATACCAACCATCTAATCATCCATATCAACCATATAATGAGCATATATATCCTTCATATCAACCTACTTACCCCTCTATCTAAACTTTTACAATCACATCCTTACTGGTGCTTAAGCTAAATATGTTAATATCAGAAGAGGTGATGATAAAATGGGATAGAGAGCTTGATGTGATCCCTTTTTCATTTCATAGAGAGGATAAGGAAGATAGTTCAAATGCTGACAAGTAAGTGGATGTCTATTGGAGAAGAAGTTCAATATGTTACTATCAATGATGATTTAAATGAGATGAAGACCTTAATCCAATGTTGGAAAGATAGATTAGTAATGTGGGAAGGTTAGGAGAACCAGTTCAAGTAGCCTCAACCTTCCATCCCACCCTCCCTTCTTAAAGATCATATTTTGAGGAAAGAAAATAAAGAAGAGGGAGAGAATCAGAATGATTCATGGTAGCAGTTATACCATGATTTTAGGGAAGAAATAGACTTGGTTGGAAATCATATGGCCTCTCTATCACATGAAGGTAAAGTAGCCTTGATTGATTAAGCTAAAATATCAATATAAGACTCCTAACTTCATAATTATATCTAAAAGATTGTTATACTTACTTCTGAAGAAACTCTAATTGACCTATAGTTTCATGAAAACAAGCCTTCAAAGGTATTTATTTTCTTAGGGGATGACATGTTTGAAATTTTCAATCATGGTTATAAAATTATATCTTCAACTATGGTCATCTATCTATTTTCTTAGGTTGGAAGTGAGCACAAATGACCTTGAGAAGTTACAACATTAGACCCATATCTATTAGAGGTCAGCCTTGAAAACATGTCAAAGGAGATAAATCAAGATGGTCCATATGTTCATGATCAATAGTTCATAAATGGAGAAGAATTAGAAATATTATTTAAAAGTACGTAAATCTAAGAGAATGATGATTAGGTTTTAGATTCATGCTTCCAACCAATGTATCTAAATTTAGAAATAGAGGAACCAATTGCCTCCTTGAGAAAACATGAACATTTAATTTCTCTTAGATGCAGAGAAGAGATATCAAGAAAAGGCAAGTATGTTTCAAAGCTCCAATGTGTGTAAAATAGTTTCCCATTCGACCCAGGAGGAGGGTATTTTTAAGTTACAAAATTTTACATATTAGATTAGATTTCATGCTTTTCTCTAAGTGATTTTGTGCCCTTTTATTTAGTAAGTTAGTTATTTTATTTCCTACATTTGTCTACATGCATTTGCCCTTTATTTTAGTCTTTGTTGTTTCAAGAGGAAGTTCTAGAAAGAGGAAACCTTGCATCTTCATCATGATCATCTCATTTGTAGAGAAGTGACTCAACGCCTAATGGATTAAACCATGCAAAATGAACTAGGTTATCAATCATAGTAAGCATGCTTCCTTAAGAGTCGCCAAAGATGTCAGCCATATTTGGCCCACACACTAGGCATATGCCTAATTGCCATAATCTTGATGCAGAGAAAGAGGTAGAGTTCTTGATTGATCAAATGATCAAATGGCTAAATGAGCTTTGGATGGAATGTGTGAATCATAGATACCATGAATCTCACAATATTTTTGAAACACTTTAGTTTCACTTAGAGTGTAATTTATCAATTATAAAGACTAGTCCAAAGTTGTAGAGACCTAATGGAGTGCTATGGATAATCATGGAATCTTGTGGTATTGATCTAGTCCACTCATCATCCATAGTTTGTATAGACATTTAGATACAATGGAATAAAATTTGAGTCAACATTTTCATGGTGATAAATCTCTCACATATGGATGAGTCAAGGAGAATTTGTCACATGGGTTTCTTCACATTAGTCCAAGGTTATCATGCACCAATTTTTAGCTCATCCACTTAAGCATATCAGAAGCTATAAGGGTTCAAAGTTAGCTCTAAATGTAAACTCCACTAAGCTTAAGCATAACTGAGTGAGCATGTTAATGAGGCCATATCTCTTACATGTGATAGTCTTAGAATGAAATAATCATATCGGTCTATTTATTTTAGATCCTAGTTCATATGTGCCAACTTTTAACTCATGCACTATTGTGCAATGAAAAATATCCATGGGAAAAGTTGGCTCTTAATGCATAATTTGTTAAGTTTCCATACTTAGACATTTTAGACTAGGACGTCATCAAGACATCATACAGGATCACATGAACTAGTCAAATTTAAATTTTATAAAAGCATATGAAAAGATTTAATGGCCAATGGATCAAAAGGGTTTAATACTTTCAAAATTAGGTCCATTATCTAAAATTTTTATGCCATCATGATGTTTGTGCTTCAAGTTGTAAAATTTTAATGTTGGTTAAGAAATGGTAGATGTCTACATGAACATCTTTTTTAAGACCCACAAAGTGACCATTTGGATCCAAAATCCTTGGCAAGAACCTAAGGAGGAATGAACAGTTGATAAGTATCAAATGAGTGGGAGCTTAGAGCAATTCAAGTTATCTATGAATCCTAGGGATAATGAGATATTGAGATCAAGGTGGTGGGTCGCAAAGATCTATGACCCAGATTTAATTATATCTCAAAATTTGATAGATTGAAATAAAGTCAAAGGGGTCAATAAATTGAGGTGGTTTCCAAAGCTAATAACAAAGGATATGATCTAGGTTGTTTAATTAAATTCAATAAATAAAAAGGATTGATTTAAAAAGTAGAGCCAAAAGACTCAAAATTGATCCTAACCCAATTTGATGGGAAAAGTAAAGGAAAGGAGCTCGATGTAGACTCATATAGGACCCAATATTGAATAGAGTGCCATCTACTATGAAACTATAGGAAAAACAATATTTTTAGATTGATTTTCACTCATAGTTATCTTGATCCAAGATCTAAGGAATAAATTAGTTATATGGTTAATGAGTAGATCATCCCAAGTCATGTCTTCAACAAACCACTATTTACAGTAGATATGATGTGTCCTTGTTAGTTTGAAGATACGAGGATTTTTTCTTCATAAGGAAATTTACTAGAATAACTAAGGTAACAAGAGTTGGGGATTTGAAAAATAGTTAGAGTATTTATTTTTATCATGATCATGACTTGCCACTTTTGGCAAACTCTTATCTTTTAATGTAGTTTGGTCAACTAGTAAATAATTTATAGGATATCTAGGAAAATCATGAATATCTTGATCATAATAAGCTACTTTGATTGGACCAAAGTCATGGTGAAACATCTCTTAAATCAAATAGGTCATTGATCATCATGAAAAACATGCTCTCCCTTCTCTATCTCCTCCTCCCCTCCTCCTATATTAACCCTTTCTTTCCATTTTGAAAATGGTTCAAATACTTTAGAATTATTTTATCTTTTTGAGAGATGGGACCTTCCTTGAGATACTATAAAGTATACTCGTCTTGATTAAGCTCAACCCTATCAAGCATTTGCCTGTATTTTCATTAAACCTATGTTTAGAAAGTTGTGCACTATGGCATTGTGTGAAGGAGAATCTTCCTCATCCATGGTCCTTCTTTTTAACCTTTTTTAGGGGGTTTTAATGATTTTTTTAGGTCTAGATTAGTATCTAATTCTAAACCTCTTCTATGATATACTTATGCAAATTAGCTTGATCTTAAGGTCATGTAAGCTAGTACTATCTTTTTATAATCTAGTGTGGGTTCAAAGCTTATAGGAATTTACCTTACTCTCTTTCTAACTTCCCATGAAATATTAGGCTTAGTTTTATTCTCAAGTGAGAATCAAGAGGAATCCAACCTTATCTATAGGTTTAACCCCAACATAGCTGACCCATAACCTAGGGTTGTCCCAATTTTATAGCTCAATTGGAGAGAGCCTGAAGAACCCTCTCTAAGTGTAAAAATTGAGCCTATAACATTTCCATCACCTTTTCTCTACTATCAATTATCTCTATTAATCAAGCATCTATTACTCTCATGCTATTGTAATCTTGAGATTTGTAAGATAGATCAAACATCCACTATCATGATTCAATCATATGCCATTAATTTTGAGCACATTCAACCTTATCAAGGAGGAATAATTCATTTCAAATGGAGTTATAATTGTTTTTTATATTTCATTATAAATTTTCAAGTCAATCTCTTATTCCTTGAACTTAATTATAGGTACTTGTGAGTGGGTTTAGAATAGGGTATTTGATTTTACTCCATTGCATTTTGATTTGAAACTCATTTTTACATCACAATGGTCTTTATCATATTGTGTTTAAATTGTATTTTAATATTTGTCACTTTTTTTTTTTATTTGGAATATTACTTGATAGTAACAAGCATTTTATTTTGTACATTTTTTGTATTTAAATTCACTATATATCTCATGGGTAGTCAAAGTATTGATGTTAATGATGTTAACCCTTAGATAAATTATTCTTTACTCATGACATGCATTTTAAATATGATAATGGATGGGCATGTCCACATTATGCAAAAACATATGGAAGAAGCATATATGGATGATTTTGATGATATAATAACAAATAGATAATTTTATTTTTATCAAACTTATGAACGTGCCTACTTTTCAAATTCACCTTTATATTACCCTTGGGATCATCTTTAATATTCTTCCTTGACTAATAATAGAACATAAAGAGGAACTAAAATAATAAATAAATAAACATTTAGAGATAACACCACAAAAGTATGGGTACTAAAATATTATTTTTATAGAATATTAGTCTTGTATACTTAAAAAATACCTATTAGGTATATATCCTTCATTTTTATACTTTCATGATGTTTAAAGCCTCATATTTTCCATCTCATTGTGTATATTTCTTATCTTATGCTCCAAACCTATCATTTTGGATGACCTAGATCTCCTACACTATACAAAAAGCCTAAAACCTTATATATATCCTAAGTTATTAGTTTCTAATCCTTAGTAGCTTCCTATCCTACTAGACCTTTGTGTCCCATACAAGGAAACTTATGTCCAACACAAGGACAATTGTATCCCACATAAGGATACTTGTGTCCCACATAAGGACACATGCATCAACCCAAGTGTTTAGATTCTTATCAAGTGTCCATTCTTCAAATTTATCTAATTTTCAAATATTTTGAATTATATGGGTTGACCCATTAATTTGATTTAATCCTTCTATGAGATATTTTTAAAAATGTGTGGTATAAATAAAAATATAAGCCTGTTCATTATTCATATAGAAAAAAACACCTTTTTAAATATGAATCAATCAATTATACAAATAATTTTTAATACTCTATTCTTCCTTATTCTCATATTAGTCATAGGATTAGTATATTACAAGTCTAAATAAATCAAAGAAAAATCGATAAGCATAATTTGTCAAGTTACAATGTATATCATTGAATGATGTTTCATATAGTATATTTCACTCATTTCAACAAACAATCCAACACCTAATGGAAAACTACATATGTATGAAATGGATTATTATATATTTAGGCAACACTCATTGATAAAGGGGTCCTTGATGTTAGATCAACAATGTGATACCACTAACCCATTTTTGGTAAGGTACAACTACATAAGGTGAAAATTTAGGTTTTTATCTACATACAGTCGTAAACATACCATGTCTGTGAATAAAATATATCAGTATAAAGGTGACATAAAACTATAAAAGGATCTATGTGGCTTCTCTATAATATAATTAATATTTTATAATAAATAATTACTTTAGTATCTTGATAAAAGCATCAATTTAAGTGTCCATAGTTCAACATAAATGTCTAACCTCCAAAAATAATATTTATAGATCTGATGAATGGATCCTAATCTTGTCCCTGCCTATTTACACTTATGTATTTATAAAATCTATCAACACATTTTAAGATAGCCTAAGTATTCTATGTTCATAATGTTTATATAATTAGAATATTATTTTTAATGTACTTTCATATATTTGGCATAACTTAACATTATAATTAAAAAGATTCATTTATCTAAGTTTTTAATTAACTGGTATGCTCTATAATAGTTTTGCTCATCCTTGTGTATAAAATATTCTACCCATTTAACTCTAAACCACACCATATTTAAAAAGGGTAAAAAAATAAACCAAGATAAAATTATGTTTAAAAAATTATTTCTTAGCAAGGTCATTTCAAATCAAGATAAAATATCTAAAGTGATTACTTATAATAATCATGTTATCTATTCTTCTTTAAAAATAGTTGATATTGAGCATATAAGTCATAGTTCTTCCCCATTGTCACCCAATGAGAATGGACTTGCTTACTCTTCCCTTAGCAATTCAAAAGCTAAAATTAAAATCCATGACACTCATTTTAAGACATCTTATGATGTTTCATATACTTTTACCTCATTCTTATCTTCACATGATGTCACTCTTGCATCATAATGTCATAATATTAGCATATAGTTACCACATGATGATAATAGATCTCTTTTTAGTGATAATTAATTAAATTGTATTGATTAATATGAAATAACTTATTTATAATCAATTAATCTATCAATCCAAATAAATATCTGATCCCTCCTACACCTCCTCTTTATGTTATTTACATGCCTATTCAATCAGATATACTTAGGTTTTGTAGTTGTCAATGCCTTCAAAATCAAATCATCAAAATGATAAAATCAATAGAATATTTGAAAAATAAAAATAAATATTTTTAGTTTAATGATCATATAACTATACAAATATATACAAATAATATAGGATATGCTAGTGTCAGTCACGTATCTTAATCTAGTTATCATGTGCCTCATAATCAAGATACATATTGTTGGGAGAATATTTTGTCATCAACTAACTGATGACAAAATCGGTATATCAACCACAGCATAGGGAGATTTATGCCATGAAAAGTGTGGGTTTAACAGATCTGGATGAGGTAAATCTCTCCTCTCATCAAGGTGAGGTTCCCTATGAATACTTATATGCTATATGTATATATAGAATTAAGCAAAAAATAACACATGGGGTGGTATAACAGCATCCACCTCTCTTTTTTCAGAGGTGATGTATAAGGAACAAGAGAGAGAAATCCTAGTCATGGGCTAATAACATTCCTCTTCTTTTAGGAATGGTATCCAACGTAGTGAAATAAATCACTCGAAGTAACAAAAGTTCACAAAGAAACTCACGTACGCTCAAAGTCTTCTGTAGCCTCCTTCACTGATCTAGAACAAGTGTAACTATAGAGTGAAATGAAGCACAAATTCTTCACCTAAAACTATAAAAGATAATAGAATCACAAAGATAAAAGTAGCTCAAAGTCTCTCTTCTACCTTTTAGAAACACCCTCAGATAATATTAACACACCCACTTTGCTTATTAAATTAGATAAACAAGAGATTATCAGGAAAGAGGACATAAGAACTATTTCCTAAATAATAGAGATAATTTCAACACAAAGTCTGAAATAAACCTACTTCTCATTCATTTAGCAAAATATGATTTACAAGTTTGAGCACAAAGTCTCAAAAAGTGCTTCAATTTTAGAAGAGTTTTTTGCTCTCTATTATCCAAGATCTATTTACAAAAGAGGTCTCCACTAAATATAGGGAGAAACTCTCAAAATTTAGAAAATATTAAAATACAAAAATATCTTAGTCAAAGATGACTCATCTTTGACTTTGAGATATTTTTCGAAACTTTTTACATGTAATTACATATTACAAAATTACATGTGAAAATGTCCCAAGTCAATTACAAAGTGCATTTTGAATAGAGCACGAAAAAATAGCTTCAATCTTCATTTCTAGTCTTCTTCATGGTCTTGGACTTCTTTAGAGAAACTTTAGTGACCTAGAAGAACTTCTGTTGAAAGGATGCCGATGAAGAGGGATCCTTTAGAGAAACTGTAGCAGGAATCATGATTGTTCAATCAGGGGAAGAAAGTAGCAACATGGAAAAATTGCACATTTGATGGTCACTATCAGGGAAATGCACTTGAAAGGGATGAGACATGAGTAGGTCAGAAAGCAAAAGAAAAGGGGAGTGGGCACAAAATATGAAAGGAATGAATATTTCTCCAGAGTTGGAGAAATGTGAGAAATAGATGCAGGGGTGGAAAAAATTGCTACTCCTGCATGTTCTAGATGCAGGGGCAGCAAAAACTACCACTCCTGCATGTTCTAGATGCAATGGAGGAAAAAACTACCAATCCTACATGTTCCAAATGTAGGGGCAGCAAAAATTACCACCCTTACATGTTCTAGATGTAGGGGTGGCAAAAACTGCCACTCCTACATGTTCTAGATGCAAGGGTGGCAAAAATTGCTACTCCTACATGTTCCAAATGCAGGGTTCAGATGCATGGTCTAGATGTAGGGGTGGCAAAAAATAACACTCCTACATGTGGAAAGGGAAAATGCACTAATGACAAAAATTGCTGCCTATGCACGAGAACAAAATAAAAACACTAACTCTGAAGAAGACAAATTTTGGTCTCCTATTCGCATCGAGACCGTAACAACTTTCTCAGTTTGGAGAAAATGTAATGAAAAGATGTCATGAACTCCAAATCATGTCAGTTGAGCAAGTACGAGAATGAGAAAAACCCATCTCAAAAATGGGCCTAGAGAGATGAAAGATGAAATAGACAAGTTTCATAGGGGGTTGTTTCAAAATGAGCGCAACTAGTTTTGGGAACAACAGCTGGCTCCTACTGGGGAACTACCTTATATTGTAAAAAGAGATTGAAGGGAGAATAATCTAGAATCTCTAGTGCCTTAAAGCATGCCATTGGGCCATGGTATCATGCTACCTAAAAAGAAAGGCTCCAAAAATGAAAATGAGAAGCACAAAATAGAATAAAGATTTTACAAATATACAAATGTACAGGTGAATTTATTTGGTACTCCAAGAATTGAAGTACTTCAGATGTTACCCCTTGAGAGGGAGTGACAATGGCACTCTATCTTGATAAACTAGCAAGAGGCCATTTTCTCTCCAAATTGATGATGTGTGAATGGAACTCTCCACCAGGAAATCAATTTCTTGTGCCTTCCCTTTTATTTTCTCCTCTGGCCCCATAGCAAGACTTGTCTTTTGATCAAAAAACCATGAATCTCTATTTTCTTGGTGAAGACTTATTTTCCTTGATCATGACATGCATCAACATGGTCAACTACCATAATTGGTTGCTCTTCTGGTTCCATCCAACACCTGATTTGATTGTCCTCATTTGACACCCACCACTGATTGGCACTATCAGGCCCATTTGTCATCATTTCATTTGAACCAATTTTTTGGTTGGCATTCTCAAGGGATTTAATAGGCTCTTCATGAACCTCTTTTGTGGTCAGAAAATAATTACCCTTGCCTAAGGACTCAAATAGAATTTGAGCCATAGGGGCTGACATTTAGGTGACCACGTACTTTGCCTCTCCCTCAAGAAGCAACCTCTACATCATGCCTTTCATAGGGATTCTTACCTGGGACAAGTCCATGCTCAATTCTCCTCTGACATCTTTGCAAAAGTTCTGTCCAAGCAGAATGCCATATGAGGCTGGAATGTCAGCGACTAGAATCGTCATTTTTACCCTCTTGTCAGGGAACACTACAAATGCAAATTGGGCATCTTTGATTTGCCCCAAGAGTGGTACTTATTTGTCTTCCATGGAGAAGCATCTCCCAAAGGTTTTAGTCAATGTGAGACCAAGAGATTATGCCACTTTAGCAGGCCTGACGTTGTCAGATGCACCAAAACTAATGATGTAGTTGCTCAGTTTGCGACCATTTATTAACAAGGAAACATAGAAAGGTTATATTTTCTCAGGAACAACTAGAGGAGTCATGAAAAGATTATTCTAGGTGGATACATTCTTTGGGGAATCATGAGTTACCCTTAGAGCTTCTTGTGCTATAGGGATGGTTGTATTTTTGACACATTCTATCAACCTGTCCAACTGTTCAGGATGGGCTTGTCGAAATTCAAATTTAGACATTTGAATTTTAGTCTTTTTGACATGATCAATTATGTCAAATGTCTAAATTGGACTAGGCATAGAGGATGGGAATTCACTCTTTTGGTTTTTGGGAGGGGGAGGGCTGGTTTGTGAAGTTGAAGTAGAGGGTGCAGAGATGCTTGGGGTACATACCTTTTCAACAATCACTAGGTCCTTTGGTTAGAAGGATAGAGTGGTTCCCTGCTTGGCAATTGAAACTGATGGTTGAGGTTGCTCCTCTATCTTCTCTTTATCATCTTTTTGAGCTAACTGATTCTAGGACTGAGTGAATATGACATATGATCTCTCAGCTGCATTCCCCTCACTTCTAGGTTCATCTTGATAATTTAGGTAACCAATGACGGAGTCACTAGCTAATTCTTCTTCCTAATCTTCAAAGAGATTAGCATCATATTGTTGGTCCAACTCAAGTTGGAAAGGGGAAGCGTGTTCCATTTCCAGATATCCAACCACTAAGTTGGTTGGAGGTGCTTCAAGGGTGAGGTTTCTCTCTGGGGGAGGAAGATGATTTGGCTGCCCTTGATTCCTAGCAGCATTGCCTTGGTATGCTTGATTCTAAAATGTCCTCCTTGGTATATCCTAATTAGGAGAAGCAAACATAACTTGGACCATTTGTCTCTTCAAAGCTATTGGTTCATTTGTCAATTTTTATACCATAAGATCTGTAGTGCCTGTAGAAGAGCTTTCAGTAGATGAAGAGAATATATTTTTACTAGGGTCTTTTCTGATCTTACCTACCAGAATAAGATCATCTTCGATCTCAGAAGCCAAATTTTGAGCTAATGCTAAATCGATAGGGCCAGCTTGCCTCAATAGGAAACTTACTTCGGTAAGTTGCAAGTTGATGAAAAGCACTTGAGATTCTCCAGTGTGGGCTGAGACACAGTTGGAATCCGGTTCCTCAACTTGTTGAATTTGGCTATAAAATCCCTCATGGGTTCTTGGGATTTATTTTTCATCTATGTTAGATGTGATAAAAAGGCATGTGCATCTTCAGTAGGTTTAAACCTGGCTTTGAATTTGGCTTTAAGCATATCCCACTCAGTTACTGACCCAGCCTGCAGGTGATAGAACCAATCCGTGGTAGCTCCTTATAGAGTTTTTATAAAAATTCTAACTGCTAAATCCTAAAATTCCACACCGATTACACCACATGCTATGGAGAAAGCAACAATATGCTCATTGAGATGAACCTTCCCATCATCAAAAAACTTAGGGAAATTTTTCCTAGAACTACGAGGTAGTTCATACAAAGGTGCAATCAAATTAAGAGGACCAAAAGAATTACCCGACAGGCCTTGAGCCATTATGATAAGAGGATTAAATGGTGAGATAACAAATTTGGGTAGGGTATTTATAGGCAGGGCATGATTAACAGCAAGAAAAGAAGCTCTACCTTGTAGTGGTGATCTGATAAGGTTAGGAGGAAAACTCCTAGACCATTGGAGGAAAGGTGGTGAAGGAAATAGATAAAAATTGCTCTGCTATGCGAACTCAAATATAGGGTCAAAAACACCCTTGGCTCTTTGGCTTCTTGTGTAGTGTGGAGTTGCCAGATTTCAAATGAAAAAGGGACTAAAACTGCTTCAAGTTGAAGCTTGAGGCTTTAAAATGCACATTCGTAATCCCCAGTGGAGTCACCAAAAACTGTTGGGAGAATATTTTATCATCAACTAACTGATGACAAAATGGGTATATCAACCACAGCATAGGGAGATTTACACCTAGAAAAGTGTGGGTTTACTAGATCTAGATGAGGTAAATCTCTCCTCTCATCAAGGGGAGGTTCCCTATGAATACTTATATGCTATATGTATAAATAGAATTAATCAAAAAATAGCACATGGGGTGGTATAATAACATCCACCTCTCTTTTTTTAGAGGTGATGTATAAGAAACAAGAGAAAGAAATCCTGGTCGTGGGCCAATAACATTCCTCTTCTTTCAGGAACGGTATCCAACGTAGAGTAGGAAATCACCCGAAGTAACAAAAGTTCACATAGAAACTCACGTAATCTCAAAGTCTTCCGTAGCCTCCTTCACTGATCTAGAACAAGCGTAACTATAGAGTGAAACGAAGTGCAAAGTCTTTACCTAAAACTACAAAAGATAACAGAATCACAAAGATAAAAGTAGCTCAAAGTCTCTCTTCTACCTTTTAGAAATGCCCTCAGATAATATTAACACACCCACTTTGCTTATTAAATCAGATAAACAAGAGATTATCAAGAAAGAGGACATAAGAACTATTTCCTAAATAACATAGATAATTTCAACACAAAGTTTGAAATAAACCTACTTCTCATTCATTTAATAAAATATGATTTACAAGTTTGAGCACAAAGTCCCAAAAAGTGTTTCAATTTTGACAGAGTTTTTTTCTCTCTATTATCCAAGATCTATTTACAAAAGAGGTCTCCACTATATATAGGGAGAAAATCTCAAAATTTAGAAAATATTAAAATACAAAAATATCCTAGTCAAAGATGACTCATCTTTGACTTTGAGATATTTTTTTGAACTATTTATATGTAATTACATATTACAAAATTGCATATAAAAATGTCCCAAGTCAATTACAAAGTGCATTTTGAATAGAGCACAGAAGAATAGCTTCAATCTTCATTTCTAGTCTTCTTCATGGTCTTGGACTTTTTCAAAGAAACTTTAGTGACCTGGAAGAACTTCTGTTAAAAGGATGCCGATGAAGAGGGATCCTTTAGAGAAACTATAGCAGGAATCAGAAAGTAGCAAGCTGGAAAAACTACACATTTGATGGTCACTATTAGGGAAATGCACTTGAAAGGGATGAGACGTGAGTAGGTCAAAAAGTAGAAGAAAAGGGGAGTGGGTGCAGAAGATGAAAGGAATGAAGATTTCTCCAGAGTTGGAGAAATGTGAGAAACAGATGTAGGGGTGGCAAAAACTAACGCTCCTACATGTTCCAAATGCAGGGGCAGCAAAAACTGTCGCTCCTGCATGTTCCAAATGCAAGGGTGGCAAAAACTACTGCTCCTACATGTTCTAGATGTAGGGGAAGCAAAAATTGTCACTCCTGCATGTTCCAAATGTAAGGGTGGCAAAAATTGCTGCTCCTACATGTTTCAGATGCATGGTCCAGATGCAGGGGTGGCAAAAATTGTCGCTCTTGCATGTGGAAAGGGAAAATGCACTGATGACAAAAATTACCACCCATGCACGTGAATAGAATAAAAACACTAACTCTAAAGAATCCAAATTTTGGTCTCTTGTTTGCATCGAGACCGTAACAACTTTCTCATTTTAGAGAAAACGTAATAAAAAGATGTCACGAACTCCAAGTCATGTCAGTTGAGCAAGTACGAGAATGAGAAAAACCCATCTCAAAAATGGGCCTAGAGAGATGAAAGACAAAATGGACAAGTTTCGTAGGGTGTTGTTTCAAAATTAGCGCAGCTGGTTTTGGGAACAACACATATATAATTACTATTTAAAAAATTATACAAAAGGTCAATACAAGTATATGTGATCTTGTAAGAGAAATTCTTTGAAACAATTTGGTTACATTACCTTTTATGCCTCCTATAATAAGATCAAAATATTATTATCCATATCATACATTTCCTAAACTTCATAGAGATAGTTTTTTTTATTTGAAGAAAAAATTCAGAACATCATTGATAGTGGTGATCCTTTAAAACATAAAATATATTAAGTAACCCACTTAAATTGCATCTCCTAAAACACAAGTGCAATATAACACAAAGAGATAATTTCAATATAAAATGAAAATTTAGAATAAGAAAATATTAAAAAAGAAAAATTAGAGAAAGAAAGATTACAAAAATAACAAGAAGAAAAAATAAGATTACAAAAATTACATGTAAAGTCAAGATTGCAAAAACAACAATTACCAAAATAAAAGTTTCAAGAACAAATTGAAGATTAACAAGAAATCACATTTTTGAAAAGTTTTCTCATGAAGTTATTTCCAAAGAAAAATATTCCTATAAATTCTAATTATGATATTTTGATTGATAAGGAATCAACATACAAAAAAATATGCATTCAACGCACAAATCTATTATCTTCACAATAATCAAATAATAAAACAAAATAATTCCTTATTTCATGGCATAAAATATCCTAATGATGATGCACATATTAAAAAAATAAATCCAATCTATGGTGAAGTGAATTTTTCATACAAATATACAAAAGATAATCAAAATGGCATAACACAATAATGAGCATAGCCTAAGAAGTTAGTTATTTCCTATGATGATGATTATATTGATGATGATGATCCTAATAATATTGGTATGATCCCAATGATATATGATATATACATATGCATCCCCTTGATGAGATCATTGGCTTATAATTGCATATTTTTCTTTGTACATATCTTTATCCAAGCATTATTCTATCCCTTACCTCTATTTTCACTCTAGGCACTTGCCCTCTTGATTTTCAAAATACATTCAAACAAGATAAAATAATTATATTATATTTCTTTAAAATTCTCAATTCACTTATTTACTATTGCATATGTACAATATTATGTATTCCATTACACTTACATGATCACATACATTTATCTACATTAACCAATAACAAACATAGCCTCTTTCCCATTAGGGGCATGTAAATTATCTCCATACCAATCATTTACGCTACACCACTATGGTTTATTTACACTTAAATTGGGTGCACATTTATTTCCATTCTATGTTTTAGAATTTTATTGAGGAATGTTCAAATTCCTCATTTTTATTTAATATTTAAAGCCTTTATTCTAATCACTTTTCAAATATTTTCAATTCAGATATTTCAAAATTTCAAAACAATTCTATATTCTATATATATATATATTCAAAAGTTCAAATTAAAAAATTATTAGTATTTTGTTTATGTTTCTATCTTACTTATTTACATACATTATTTATATTGTGTTAGGTAGACAACATATTTTAGTTTTCAATACATAATGATTTTCATGAGGTATGTGATTGTGTTGTAACACATACTATTACATGGTACTTTGATGTCATACTCCCATGTTTTCCCAATAACCATTCTAATTTAGGGGGCATCTCTTTGTTCACCATGAACATTCCAGTAGGTTATATGATAAGTTAGGTCTTAATTAATTATTTTGTGTGGTCTTTGGATTTATGTGTGAAATATATCCATATTATTACTTATATGGAATCATCATGTCATTTGAGTATATCCCTTGGCCTTATGTGCTTATGCAACATTCACATGTCCCTTGTATGTGTATCTTGGTCCTTATGTGTGACATTATATATGTAAATCTTATGACATTGAATGAAATTTATTGTATTTTCATTTCCTATTATTATAATACCTATTCTCTCTCAAAGTTGTACCATTTGAAAAGGTGTTTTGGGCCTCCTCACTAACTTGACACAATGGGAACACTCCAAGTATATGGGTTTCCTATAATTGGAGTGGACCTCTAGAGGAGGCTGACTTCCTCTTAGTGAATCAAGTAAGATACAACACATGAAAGGAAAAAGGAGAAGTAATGCATAAACACATAAATAGAAAGTAAAGGGGTGGTGATACACTAGAATATAATGACACCCTCTATCTACTTAAGTTTTCATAATGGAAACCTTGGGAACTAGAGTATACATAAATCAATCATGAATCTCATAGACTAAATGTTTCATAAAGAAGTGAAAGAATCTATAATAATATGAGAATAATAAACATTCATCACAAAACTAACATTACATAAACATAAGGACACATAGACTATGACTTGAAAAAAAGATTTCACTTGCATGGAGGTGAGGTGAAATTGGGCACAAAGGGGAAAAATACTTTGACATGATGAGATCATCAATAATTCATACAATACACATAGAATACAAGTTACTGATAGGGTAAAAATAGTTATCCATTGCTTCAAAGGAATATAATAAAAAAAGGGGTCAAATACAGTTCAATTTTCACAACATTTCTATGCTAAAAAGAGTCCTCATTTCCATTAAAAATAACCTACTTAAATAGGTTAAAATAGAGATATCAAGCTCTTTGATTGGTCTCCTTAACTAAAGGGGTAGTTAAAAATTTGAATCATGATCAAATAATGGGGGTCAAAGAACTAGGAATCTCCTTGGGATCACCATGACCACACATATGTAACTATCTACCATGTGTCTTTGGGCCTACATCTTCTATTCTATCTACTTTTGGATGCACTTATTCCCATGATGACTTGGGACAGATTCCATCCCCCTTTCTCCCACTTTGATAATTAGAGTCAAGAGATTACATGATTATAAATATCAATCCACTCTAAGATTGATTCTATAAATTAGTACAATTACATACCTCGTTCATGACGTCTTGATGGTTTTATTATGGTTTTGATGGCTAGAGAAGCTATCAAATTTGAGCATTACCTTTTTGGTTATGTAGCTAGCGTATATTAAACTCTAATATGGACTATGTCATAAAAATTCTCCTCATTATTCTATTTCTTGGTGTCCCCACTATCTACTGACTTGATCACCACTTCCTCTACTTACTACTTGTATTTTGTGCACTTAGGGCATGCCACCTCTATGTGGTAGGCCATCATTTATGCTTAGGTTCCCTATAATTTGATAGGGGATCATAGCCTATGGGATCCTCATTTGTCATATGCCTAATAGTGTTAGTCTAAAATTTTCACTTTAGGGGGAATGCAGACTAATAAGTGTCCATATGGAATTCTCTAACTAGACTAGAGGTCTAACACTAGTGATTCTCAAGATTTTGATAATAGATTTGTCATCTGATAGACCAAGAGGTCATAATTTTTTTGACCTCTGACACTACCCCATGTCACTCATTAATTTGAACAATTCTTACTATGACTAATTATATTATGGTAGATCAATATTATGGTATGTAATATCATCTTTATAACTCTCTTGTATTGGCCATGATGGGGATGCAAAGTACTAAGACTTTTCCATGTGGGGTCATCTTGATAACCTAATTTTGCATGGTATTTGATATTATATAGACATATTTGAGGTGTTCAATCACTAGGATTATTCCATGTGGCACCATCCTACTAACTTAGTACTCTAACATATCTTCAATTTTATGGATGGATCTAAGGCTTTGGGTCACAAAGATTCTACCATGTGGTGTCATCTCACTCATTCATTTACTTTGTCATTTTGTTGACATCATTTTCCCCCACATAATTTTTAAGATAATTTAAGTTCTAAATGACTTTAAAATAGGCTTGATACAACATAAAGCAAACACATGGCTCTGGGCGAAGTTAAGGAATTAACTAAGGCATGAAAGCTTTTAAAATAGGCTCAAGACCATTAGGAGAGTGACACATGGCACTAAATAGAATTTTTAAGAATAAAAAAGTGCTAAGATGATTTGAAAATGGGTTAATATCACTAGAACCTATGAATAACTATTGTGTGACACTGGGAGGCTTGAATGGATCCCTAACGCACTGACAAGTAAAAAACTTATGAAGATGTTGCCCAGGGCCTATCAATGTTAACATAATGCCCCCCATGAAACTAACATAGGGAAAAAGCCTAAAAATGACTAATTTATTTTCTTTCAACTCCTACAAGATATAAGATTATTTTGTATTCACTGGAAAGGATAATAACAAGGCTGAAAAGATTATAAGAAGGTCAAAGACACCCTCAAAATCCTAATGTTGTAACTTTCATGAGACCAATCTCATACTCATTTGATTTCCACCTAAATTGGCTAAGTATTTTGTAAATCCCTCCTCTTCACAAAATTATATAGGTAATATCTATAACTTGTATTAATTAATGAAGGAAGTGGTGCATAGTTTATATCATAGCCTATGAAACATGGGAGCAAAGAAGTGAAATTTTATGATTCGATGCTAAACTTCAACCCTTGAGTGTAAGGAAGTCTTTGAATAATAGTGTGCTAAAGGATTGGGAATTTTTACCATGATCTTCATGATTTTGAAATAATCCCCATGCACTCTCTCTTTTTTACTTGAAATATGGGAGACCTGCATGCCCAGAGCTTCATATTGTTCCATCACTTGGTTATATTTTATGCAAAGTGTGCATTAAATAATATGCAAAAGGAATGACAGCTATGGTTCTTCAAAGAAGGAATAGAACCTTAACACTTTGGTGTGAAAGACATTTAGGAAGAAATCACATAATATTAATGAATATATACACTTCACATATGAAATTAGGCACATGAAGTGTATATCTTTCGCTCAGGTGGTAGTCTCAATCTTCCTAAGTTTTGTCTTCATAATTTTTATGCATAAAAAAAAGTTTCAACTTATTTTTATAACACTCTTTTTAAATACCAATTTACATATCCAATATTATTGAATACTTATTTGAATCCTTTTAATTTTTTAAAAATAATTAAAAGATCTATAGCCTTTGAAAAAAAAATCATGTACAAGTTTTGACCCTTATTTTGCCTTCAACAACAAGCTTAATAGAATTTTCCATGAAAACATTTTCTTAAGATCTAAATCCTTATTTGAAAACATAATAATTTGAGGAATAAATTAGCCTTAAAATAATCTAGTGGGTATGGAGTCATAATATCCCTCAAAAAATCTTCATTTTAAAAACACAACCCTACTAGAACCTACTCATCCTAAAACTAAATCAAACTAAGATCCACCTCTAAATGGATAATAAAACAAAGAACAAAAAGAAAGAAGTTACAAATAACATGGGAAAGGATAATAACTAATCTAATGTGAAACAAAACTTGGAGGAAATAAAAAGTGGTTAAAACTATTATAGACAAACTTAAAATAGGGGCCTCAAACTACCTAGATCAAAATATAAGCCTCATGAGCCTCCTCCATTGTGCATGTTGGATAGATATTTTGTAGTCTATCAAAATATACCTATGTAGTCATAAGATTAATTCCCCTTCATTTAATGATAAATCTCCCATATTCTTATGTTTATTTACTTTGAATATTCACACTTTCATTTTTTTAAAAATTTATACAAATTATGCACAGGATATACATAATTTATCTTATTTTTGGGTATTAATTTAATCATAAAGTTCATGAACCATAAATGAGTGATTTTTTATCAAGTAATTATCTGATTCAAAGATTATACAAATAAGTTATTATAAATTGAATATTGAAAAAAACTAGAATCTATGAAAAAGAAAGAAATTGTACTTCACAACAAGTAGTTTTTGTAGAGCTTATTGCATTCATATAAATATAAAAACATACAAGATGTGCTAATTATTTCATAAAATGATTAAGAGAAGTTTGAATTTATATTCAAATTAAATTATAACACAAATTTTACCATTTTATTCTTTATAGAATGTAGTGAAAGATCTCCTTATATGTAAAGTTCTTTAGAAACTAACTTTATTCTTATTCACTTTGGATTAAGTTCATACAAAAACATAGAAAAATCTAAAAGAAAAGTTTAAAATTGCTTAGTCTATTTTGTATAATAGTTACAATTTATTTCTAAAATTACCCTCCTTTTTATGCAAGTCTTCTCCCATATTTATACCATTTTCAGATATCAAATACAATTAGGAAAAAACTCCTTGAATTCCCCATGTGATGTGTTAATTTATATAAACCATTGGAAGACATCTTCCTTGAATTTATCATGAATGGCATGCGATGTTTGATGACATGTAGCTCTTCTTGGTTTTATTTTTTGGATCAAATACAATTTATTTCCATGTTGTGATCAACTCACTTAAGTAATTTATTATTATAAAATGACTTCAATTAATGACATCTATCCATGTTACTTGAGTCCTTCATTTTATAGATCAACTTAATTTTACAAGTAATTTCTCTAAGTGACATTATTTATAAAGTAATTAATTAAAATAAAATTACTTCAAATACATTTTGAAAACTATTTGAAGAAAATAGAAGTTGAGAAGAGAAGTATTAATCACTCTAATTCATGAACTTTTTTTGCACTTTTTCATGTAGTCGATGTGTTATGACAACATAAATTGAATGGATCCATCATCTGACTTGGTATCTAATTGCCTTTCTATTTCAAATCTTAGTAACTCATTTTATAGCTTTTTACAATAACCTTTCACCCTCTCAAAATTGGGTTATAGATTTTTGACTTATTGATGACTTTTCATTAACTCCTTTATTTATTTCACTGTGAATGAAGTTGTGGACTCTTTAATTACTTGCTTGAATTGTTGAAGTAATTGTTCATGTGTCCTTGGTGGTTTTTCAAACCAAAAATTCATGAGATAGAACATACAATCCACCATATCTATTTTCACATTATGAGCATCTTCTTTGAGACTCTTCATTTCTTCAATCATTTCTCTAAAAATATGCATGCAAAAAGATATGATGCATTCTTATAGTTTTGATTTTATAATTGATCCCTTCAGAATAATATTTTCTTCAATCAAAATCTTTTCAATTAAAGCATTTATTTGTCAAAGGTTGTCTTGTTGTAATTTAGTATTCCATTTTCATTTTCAATCTACTTCATCATTTTTTTTAGTTGTGTTGATTTATTCTCAATGTTAGCTAAATTGTCTACAACTTCAAAAACCCATTTATGTGTATTTTTTATTATTTTCTCTATCCATTCATCATCTTATTTGGCCTTATCACCAATTTATTATACCAAATTTATTTTTTGATGATCAATTATATCTCCTAAAATTATTGACTATTGGGGATAAAATCTTACCACTTTGGTAATTATTTCACATAGCTTATAAATTTGCTCATTTAGTTTAGATTTATTAATCTTTTATTCATCAAGATTCTAAAGAAGAGTATTAATAAGAGTCTATGTGTCTTGATTTAGAACCTCAGTAGTGACTCCCACTAAGGATACCTTTGTAATTTCCAAATCTTATTTTGTTACTTCACTCTTTTGCTTACCCTATGGAGAAACTGATATTTCTACAAATTTTTGACCTAAAGGCTCAATTATTGGTTTTCAAGTCAATCTAGCACTTTTGGGATTTTTAACCTTATTATCAAGAATTTTTATAAATTATAAGTCTATATCTTCCATATTTATTTATTCTTTTGATTCAAGATCTATTTGTAATGCTAATCATGAAGATAAATTTGTACTCATGGAAGTAGTTAAATGTATCAACATTTGTTGTTGATTATTTCCCACCTCTATATATTGAGTAATAACTTATCTTATACATAGATTATACTATATATGAATAAAATTATAATCCATTTGTTCATCTTTCTCTTTCTTTGCCTACTTGTCAATAGTTTCTTGTTCTTTTTCTTCTTCAGTGTTTCTATTCTAAGGTTCAACTATTATCTTTTACTATGATATCTCTTGAGATGAGGTCGCCTCTCTATTAGTTATCTATTCTAGCTCTTTTTGTGTAGGAACAAAAGGAATGGTGGGATGATCAATTGAAGAAGGTGGAGGTGGAATAGTAGGTGGAGAAAATGGGGGAAGAGGAAGAAGAACATCAGTCTTTTTTTAATAGATTTTTCAAGATGTTTGATGCTAAGAGATTTTGAAGGTGACATGATTGTGGATAGATCTACATCTTTCACTACTAGATGTATGGTCTATATAAGTAATGAAGATGAAGATATGGTAGGTGTAGTGTAAATAGGCATGATAGGAGGAGTAGTGTTTATGGAAGAAACCAGAGGAAATGTAGAAGTAACTAACTAAATTGACACCTTTTCTTTTACGAGGGAATATGTTTTATTAGCATTCTTCTTGAATTTCAACTTCTTCATTTGTTCTTTACTTATTTCTCCTTGCATAATTTTCCTTTTATTACTTACTTAAACAATTTATATCATTATTAACTCCTTCATGTAGTATCCCTTACTCAGAGGCCATGTTGAAGTTATGGCAAGAACAATTGAAGTTTTCTAAACAATAGTATTTACCTAATTATTCTTATAATAAATTTGTGGAAGTAGGGTACGATCTCCTCCAATTACATGATAAGAATCAATAATTACTTTTCCATCATCTTCCATGTCTTCAAGAATTGTATCCAAATCAAAAGAGATTTTTTTTAAAACAATCATGTTATTTTTATCTCTTCTTAATTCAAATTCATCTCTATAATCAATTCAAAAGTATTTCATAGTAGGGATATGCATATATTCAAGAGAAACTATGAATTTTTTTATGTATCTATAATCAAAATTTGTTCTAACCTCAAAATGTGATTGATTATAGTTATGATACATCTTTGTTTATACATTTTTGGCCTTATAAATACTTGCACAATGATATGAAACAATAATAATAGGAAAACTAACTAAATAATGGTGTACTTTTGACTAAAGATCAAGTAATTCCAATAGATAACTACATAATTCCAATAGAATCCATTTATCACTAGGGTAGCTTGGCAATTTTACTAGTGCCCCTATGAAACTACTAACTCTGATGTATGTGAAATTAAAGAATTAAATAAAAAAAATCCTTAATGGGAAACTACCTCCCAAGATGCATCAAATGCTCTCTTATAATTCAAAGCAACATTCAATTTACAAATGACTTCATAGAAAAATGCATCATTTATCCTTTCATAGTGCTTAAATTATTCAGACAAAGTCAATTAAGGGTAGTATTTATAGACAAGATTTGTTGTCATTAGCCCTTTTGTAGTTAACCTAGAAAATACTCTATTAGATACTGCAACATATACTAAATATGAACTAATTTTGAAATCAATAGTTTGCAATACATTACTCAACTAATGATCAATGTTATCACTTATCATTATTGACTATTCGATCTTAGCAGAACTCATATTGACATCAATATCCCTTATGTAAGAGTACATCTAGGTGGAAAATTTCTTGGCATTCTACTCTCTATTTATTATATAAAATAACTAGGTGATGTCATCAAGTTATTGGACCAAGTCAAACCTCACTATTTTCATTGTAAACCTTGAGGGATGTTTTGGTTTCTTTTGATAAGTAGTATTCATTATCTTGATATAATCTTTTTTTATATTCTTATAGATTTATTCATTGATAAGTCTATCACTTTAAGTCTTGATAGGATCTTCAAATAATAGTAAAAATAATGAACATTTAATCTAATGACCACATTACATGTAGTATATTTTGATATCCTAGTGAGAAAATCATAATACTTAGCACATTCTAGAATAAATTCAGGAAATTGTGCAAAAGTTGGGAAAGCTATAGCTTGTAGGATTCCACTATTTTTTACTGCTAGCATGAGTGGTGTTTTGGTTATAGCTTTAGATCTTTCCAATAAATTAGTTATGTAAACATGTCCCATGTTAGTGTCATTGATTTCTAACAATTTGGATGCAATACAAGACTAAATGGGATATCCCTTGTATTCATACTTCATCCCTACTTCTTTTGACTTCCCAAATTTCTTTGCTTTAGTATTTCATTTCCTACTTAGCCTTGGAGATTCTTCAAGTGTAGGATCAAGAAATTCTTCAATTACATTTACTTCTTCTTATACTTCTGACATTTAGTATGACTAACATTCGAAAGACTTGGTAAATGCTCTTTAAAACTCAATAATTATTCATGTTGATTTTATCAAAGGTTTCACAGTTGAGTTAAGTTATTGTCTTATGTAACAATCTAAAGTTAGATTCAAGTATTAGGAACTTCAAGCAATAGTAAACCTTGAAAACTCTAGGAAACACATTCTAAGTAATAGGGTGTTGCAATACTAAGAAATTCTAGGTATTTCTCAAGTCTTCAAGGTTGAAAACTCTAAGAGAGTGACATGCATTTACAACTTCATGTTTATTTGGAAAAGTTACTAGTGTTGGAAAACCTGATAAAGTAGAAGCAATAGATAGTCAAAACTTTGGGTAAGTAATTAGTATTTGAAAATCTAAGTAAGCAATGCCCCTTGGGAACTCTGTGTAACATGAAACAAATTATTTAGGTTCAGGATTTTGAGTAAGGATTCATGAAGAATTTAGGTACATAATCTAGGTCAATTGCTAGGTATTTATAGAAATATTTTATATTTTGGGATTTTATTTAATATTTCATATGTAAAGTATTACTAAAAATTTTACAAGGTTCTAACCATACCGTGCATGTAAAAATGACAAACAATTGAAAGTAAAATAATAAATGACAAAAAAAAACATTCAAAAATATGTATGAAATATTACTCAAAAAAATGAGATATACAACTAGAATTATTTCATGAAACCAAAGCGGAAATGAACTAAATACATTGATTTTAAATGGACTATGAAGATTTTGCACCAAAATCACTCTAGAGCTCAAACAATGTCATTCGAGATTTTTAGGGGAAAGAGATAGGCAAGAAAAATTGAAATCCAATTGTGAAGTGAGGTGGAATTTTAATATTTATATTAACCTACACATTAATTACAACTAAGTGACATGTATGAGGGTAGCCACGTAATTGTTTTATCATATGTCAAGTTTCAAGAATTAGTTTGCTTACTTTGGTATATGAAGTCAAGTAACTCCATAACCCTAATTTGGTCTAAGCTTATGAAGACTTAAAGCTTATGAATATTTATTATTTTTACTTATGAATTAATCAAGTGAATTAATGTAATTTTGGCACCCCAGATTATTCTAATTAGGGTTTTTTGGGTTTACGAATCTACTTTACTTACATTTTATGATTTTGAGAAGTAAAGTCATTGCATAATTCTAATTTAAATTAGATGGTGTAACTCAAATTTGTGAAGACAACTTACTTCACCTTTGTCAAATAAGTAAAGTAACCTAGAGAACCTAATTTGGCCTAGAGATTGAGCCCAAACACTTAGTTTTTTGAATTTCTTGGAAAGATGGACAAATGGGTTTTATGATAATGACCCAAACAAACATTTTCTAACCCTCTAGAGTAATTTGAAGCACTTTTAGTAATGAAATAAATTATAGTGAAAACTACTAAAGTTTAAGTCTTATTTAGGGGATTGAGATTTGACAAGGATAATTGAATCTCATGAGATAGAAGACAAAAATTTCAATAGGGGTATCCCAAAATTTCCAAGTGTGAAATTTTGGGGACACTAGTTAGCTCCAATTGGGGACATCTTTGTTTCTATAAAAAATAAAGAAACAAAGCTGAGATCCTAGTATCTCTAGTTTTGAGTCTTGTCTATTGGGCATGGATTCATGTAAAACTCAATCATAAAAAAATTCAAAACAAATAAATATAAATATAAAAACAATTGTATAAAATAAAAAATGAGGTTTTATTTATATACATACAGGTGTTACCCTATCATTGAGTTCCTATAAAGCTTCAAGTTTTACCCAATATAAGGCAATGAAAATTCAATTCCATCCTAGTAAGCTAGGATGAAGCTATCTTTTCCATCAATATTTTTTATTTTGAAACATCCTTTCTACATTAAATCAAATTTATTGTGCATCCCTTTTAGTTCATTTCACCTATTCCATAGAAGGACCAAGTCACAAACTTCAAACTTTCTTTCTTGAGCCTTTTTTTTTATATTCTTTAATTTTAAATGATTATTAGTTAAATGATCATCAACTTGAGTAAAAAATTGTTTTAGTTTAGATAAAAACATAATCCTCTTTCAAGTGAATCTTAATAAGTTGTGTCTTTGATATCCTTAGATAGTTGTAAAGCAGGTAACTGTATGGTGATGGGTATTTTAGCATATGTTCCATATAATAACTAAAATGGTGACATGCAAATTTTTTTCTTTGTAGTTATCATCTTAGGAAATAATGCATCAAATAACTTCTTATGCTAGTTATGTTGACTATCTTCCACTACCTTGTGAATTATAGTCATCAAGTTATTTTTACCTAATTCGGCTTGGCAATTCCCCTGAGGATAGTAATTTGAAGAGTAAAATAAATCTATTCCATATGAATAATATAAATAATTTAGTTCTTCTAAGCAAAATTTAGTTACATTATTTGTTACTATCTTGTGAGGAACACTAGAACTCACTACAATGTTTTCTTTGATAAAATCACATACAACTTTAGAAATGGTTTGCCTTATAGGAATTGCTTCTACCCACTTGATAAAGTAATTAGAAGTAGTTAAGACATAATAATGGACAACACTTCAAGAGGGATTCAAAATGTCATTAAATTCTATACACCACTGGTGGAATGCTTCATTTATTATGACTAGTTTTAAAGGCAATGTTGACACCTTTAGATGTCCCATAAAATGTTGACATGCTTGATATTTAAAAACCCAATCCAAACTATCCTAGAAAATTGTAAGCCAATAGTACCTTGGTTGTAATATTTTATGTGTTTTAACTCATGATAAAAAGTGACATTTGTATGCTTTATCATGGAACTATTCTAGTAGTCTCTTTTTTGTTCTTTATCCACACAATGGAGGAAGACACCAACAATTCCTCTTTTATAAAAACCATTGTCCTAAAGGACAAAATCTTTTGACTTCATCTTGAGAGTACATTTTTCCTTTGATGTAATATGAGCTAGACATTCTCTATAAGTTAGGAAGAAATCAATCTTACTGTAACATTCATACAGAAGATCAATAAAAAGAAGCATAAGAAAATTTTCATATGATTCAGCTTGAAGCAAAGATACCATCGTATCTATGTCATTTGGTTTACTTTATATCATTAATTGGAACAAGCCTCTTCCTCTCACTAGCTTTGTTGGTTTGATATCAAGATTATACTCTTGAACCCTAGCTACTCAGGTGCCTCTTAGAAATCCCAACTCTTGTTGTGTTAGAATAGATTTAAATATGGTGTTAGGTACATATACTATAGTATGTGAATATAAGATATAGTACCTAAAGGCTTTGCATGCTTTGATGACAATAAAGACATGTTTTTCCATATATGTATACTTTATTTCATAACTTTTAAATGCCTGACTCATGAAATCTATGGGAGATTCAATATCTTTGTCATTCTTCTATATAAGTATCTTTGGCATGGTATGTTCAAAATATTAACAATAGAGAATGAATTCCTTACTAAAATATTAAGAAACTAGCACTAGAGCTTGAGTTATAGCCACTTTACTATTTTAAAATGCCATCTTACCATCAAAATTTCACTTAATTATTATTTCTTCTTCATCATGTTAGAAACATGGTGAGTTAACTTTAAAAAGTCAAGAATGAACCTCCTAAAAAAGTTAACCTTACCCAAGAATGAATGTACCCCCATATTGGATGTAGGCATAGATAGACTTTGAATGGCTTTCACCCTTTCATGATCAATATTCATTCCTTCATTTTAGATGATGTAACTAATAAGTTTCCCTTCAGTCATGACAAATATTGATTTATTACGATTTAAAGAGATCCCATGTTTCCTACATTAGATGAGAACCTCTTCCAAATCAGCTAAATGATTGCCTCTTGTCTTTGAGAAGACTATCAAGTAATCAATATATATATAACTATACTCTTGTTTTTTAGATGTAAAAATGCTAGATCCATTGCTTGTTGAAAGTTACTCTGACATTAACAATCCCAAAGGGAATTTTTTGATAAGAAAATGTCCCCCCATGTTGTTGTGAAATCCATATTATATTGATCTTCTTTTTCCACTTTTTTTTATTATATCCTAAAAATCCATTTAACATGGACAACATTAATGAGAATGTAGCTACTTGTGAGGTATGATTCATAATAGTCAATAGATAGTTATATTTCAAAAAAACTTGATTAAGGTTATGGAAATCAACACACAAATGTATTTCTCCATTCATATTTATTATTAAGATAATGTTAGCTAACCATGTTAAATGATGAATGGGATAAATGATCTTAGCATCAAGTAGCTTATGTATTTTAGAAAAGATAGTACCTATGATTGTTGGTTTATTATGGAAAAGTTTTTTTTTGAATGGTTTCACATCTAGCTAAAGTGGAATGTAATATTGTACCTCTTTTGGCTAAAAGGTCTTCAAGCATTTGTAAGACCAAGCAAACACATCACTATATTTATTGATAAGCTTAATGAATGATTTTTTACCTCTTGGAAACAACATTTTTCAATGTTGACTATCTTGGGATTTTTTATAGTACCCAGATTAACTTGTACTTATAGAGATGAAATTTCACCATGCCCTTTCTTTTTCTTTAGAAACTGATCATGCTTATCAAAAAATTCTTCTAAAGAAACTAACCCTTTAGATATTTTATTTCCTTTTAATTAAATCACATATTCATTGTCATCATGCTCAGGGTTAATATTACCTTTCTTTTTCTTGTGTGGAAGTGAACTACTTCCTTCAAAATATAGTCCTTAAATATTATCTTATTGCTCAAGGAAAGAAGATATCTGCTTGTCATCACGAAAGACCTATCACTGATCAACATTATCTGAAACCCTTAGATGGAAAATCATCTCCACTATATATTCACCTTATTGAAAAAGTGTAGGCCATTGATTTGGCATGAACAAAGATACAATAAATACAAGAGAATAAGCTCTAGAGTTTTGATCAAAAGGAATGAAATTGATTAAAAAATCTAAAAAAATAAGTGTTGCACTTAGAAATCGATCATGATAATGCCTTAGCTTATCATTCTTTACTTGGTATCAGCCACGAATTTGCCTTACAATCAACTCAACATCTCTTTGTAATTTTAAAACTCTCACTCATTTTTCTTTTGCTTGTTTTAGTCCTAAAAATAGTGCTTCATATCTATTTTATTGTTAGTATTTTCAAACATTAGTTTTTAAGAATAAGGATATACCTTACCATCTGATGATATCAATACAACCCCAATACCCAAACTAAGGGAACTTTATCTACCATAAAATTATAGCATCCATATTTTATCTTTTTCTTCTTGTGTGTTTGGTTCTTGTATGTCCTTGCCCAATTCAAGGTAATAGACTCCATGATCTAATTCTTCAAAAAGAATCTATGATATTAGATCATCTAACTTGGAAACTATATACTTGGATTTATTATCATGTTTAAGTTTCTAATTCACACCTTTGATTGGAATATGAGCACAAGACTAATCCATCTTGACTTCTCCTCCCAGCTCTTTGCATAAGTTTTTATTCAACAACATTCCATAGGAAATGAGAATATCTACTACCAGAATTTGCCATTTTAAGCCTTTTATCTATAAAAGCTACTAGAATAGCTTCAAGATCTTTGAATTTTCTAAAAAAGTAGCTTGTGTTTTCATTTGTTAACATCTCCTTCTTTAATTAGTTAAATTGAGGCTAAAAACATTGGCTACTTTAGCTACCATGACATTATCAGAAGTTCCAAAATCTAGGGTACAATTGCAAAACTTAAACTGATTGATTAAGAGAGATACATAGAGTGTATCTATTCTTTTAGATGTGGAAATAAATGTGGGAGAGGTATTTGTAGCATTGTTTTCTAAAGATACCTATTTGGGATTAGGTAAGATACCTTTTGAGGTATTAGTTTTATTGTTTGATCCTTTACTTTTAACGTACTTAACTAGTCTATTCAATTGATCTAGATAGGACCTCAAGTATTTGGCTTATAATATTTGAATCTTAGTTTTCTTAATGTGGTAAATAATGTCAAAATAATAGATGTACATAAACAAGGTAGGATTATCTTTGGAAGTATGAGTGACTAACTTATGAGGTTGAGAAGAAGATGCTATTATTTTAATAATTTTGGGAATATTGGGGTTTTGTTCCTAATTTATTTAAAGGGTCTAGATTGATAAATCAGTAAATACTATGCAATAAATAAGCTATTTATTTGTCAATTTTATTTGTAATTAGAGATTTTCTAAAAATAGTAATAAGAGGGAAAAAATAAGACAGCTTAAATTTTATTGATCTAAATGAGACAAGGTTTAATATTCACTATGTAGGCTTGGGACACTATCATAAATAGAATTTTGTCTTTCATTTTTTGATTGAATAGGAGTGTTGAAAGTGGATAGGAGTGGCATCAATGTTGTAGTCCTTGTTTGATGTTATTGTCTTGAGAGTCTAAGCTTTTTGGGTTTTGTTCAATAGGTCTATATGAAATTATCTTTAAAATTATGAAGATTAGCTATAAATATTACTCCTTATAGATCTAATTTCATTCATTTATAAGCCTTCAATACACTTAAAAAAACTTTGACAAATAGGTAAAAGGGGTTAGTATGTGTAAGATGCATTGGATGTGCTTCACACCTCATGTTTGGGTACACTACATACATAGCAATACTCCAAAGAGGGATAAAGCCATATTTAGTTATCCCTTTCAATGTACTTTATACAATTTTGATATAAGAATGAAATCAAATGCTAAACTAGGTGTGTGTGAGATGACTAGGGACTGGTACAAATATTTAGAGGTGCTTAGGATAGTACTAGATGGATGTATATAGAGAATAGGGAGGATTACCTGAGTGGTTTCACTTGTATTATTGCTTGCTTGATAATATTTGTCAACCATTTCCAAATGATCTTTGAATGGGATTTTATAGGGATCTATTGGTCATGGATTGAATTTAATTGTATTATACCAAAAAGGCTAAATATGGGAAATAAAAAATAATTGACCATTAGGGCCATAAATAAGCTTGGAAAACAATGCTAAAAGTTGACAACAGTGGCACCATAACTCTTATCCTAGTTGGGTGCTATTGTCTTGTGTAGATGGGACCTAGGGGATGGATTGGTCATGAAAAGAGGGTCCTAAATATATTAAGGTTAAGTATAGAAGGCTATGGATGACTGAGAATTAGTGAAAACAAGCTAATGAGGGTCATGAGATCAAGCAAGAGGTAACTATGTCATTAGCCATCCTCAAGTTACCAATTTTAGCATTTTATATGACTAAATTTACCCCCCTTTATTCTAGTGATGTATCAAAGCAATAAATTAGGATAAAGTAAAAATATAAAGCATACCTAAAATTACATGTAAGGGTGAAGCTCATGAATCTATGTGATGTTGTGTGTGCATAGAGAGAGCATGGTGTGAAGTGTAAATTTGTAAGAGAAAACAAAGAGTAGATTAGTTCTTACTAGATACACTATATCTAAAATAAAATTGAGAAAAGTTGGGTGAAATAGAGGAAGAGAAAGGAATGAACACACCTCATTCGGTATGTGGACCAATATAAAACCTAGTGTGATGTTGAGTGATGTGAAGTGATGTTGACTAATATTAGATGTGTGTAGTACCAAGAGTAATATCACAAACAAAGCTGAGTGTTCAATTCCCTAGAAGTGGCTCAAAAATGAAAAATCTAGCCCTTTGGATCCATCATCACCTACTAATTTAAGATAGGTAGTCATGCATGTGTTGATCTATGTTTGGAATATGTGTCTAATCCCTCTAAATAAGTGGCTCAAGAATACAAAGGCTAGCTAGTTCTTTGGATCCATTATTACCCTATGAAGTAAATTCGTAAGTTGATACCTATATGGAATATGCATCATATGAGATGGCTCCTAAATCCCATGAATGTATTTTGATCTAATAATTTTGAAATGGATATTAAAATGTATGCTACAAACTAGGCCACTTATGGCCATTCTAAAAAATTAAGATTAAGCTTATATGAAAGCCACTCAAAAATTGAAAATATAGTTTATGTGAAATCTACTCAGGAACTCAGGAACTTGGGAACTCAAAAGTTTAGATTATATGAAATCCAATTCAATTGATTCCAACCACCTATATATAGATTAAGGCATATAACTATTGAGAATGCTTGGGTAATTTTGAACTCAAAAAGAAAGAAAACAAATGTGTTGTACACATTGCCCCCAATCACTAGTGTATAAAACATGGATTTAAATATGAAAGTTGTACCAACTACCCTATCTAAAATTGGAAGTGAGAGCCATCATTCCATGTATGATGCTCCCTATATTGGTATACTCTAAGAAAACTATACTAAAACTATTGATTTCGGTCTGAATTGTAGCTGATAATATTGTAACTAAACTTACCTTTTGGTCTATTTTTGTAAAATTTGGTTTTTCTAGAGTTAAGATAGGAGAGATGGAAATGGATATTAGTGCCATCAAAGCTATAGTCTAGTTTCAGTGTTGTTTTCCTAGACCAAATATGATGACTTTTTTTTATTTTTGACTATCTTCCTAGTCTATTCTGACTAGTTTGGTGTTTAGTTATTGTTAAAGGTATTCTAAGACTAGAATTTGTTGGTTGATAGAACATTTTATCTATATGACAAAACCCCTATTTATTACCCTCTCTTCTAAGGGTAGGAATGGAGACCTTGCAATGACTACCCTTAGAAGAAAGAGCCCTAAAAGTGTGTTATGTTTCACAGCTACATGATATAACAATGATAATAAATAAAATATCTCAAGATATAGCATGGGATATAGTGAGAGATTTGCTAGATCAATAGGGGTATACCTAGATAAATATAACAATGTAATAGCATGTGTAATGTAGTGAACTAGAATTTAAAATCTATTTATTTTTTAGTTGTTAGTTGTTAGTAGGAGAGATGGAATATGATGTCCATCATGGCATCCAATAAAACATGAATAATGCATGATATGGATCATATCATTACATTTAATGAGAATAAAACAATAAACAAGCACACAAAGTAAGAAGTAAGAAGCATAGTGGTCAAGGGGATAAGAAAATAATAGACATGGGCACATGTCACTCAAACTTGAAAGAAAGGATACAAGGCATGTTCAAATGCCACATACATATATAGATGAAACAATCAAGTTGGCATGGAATCCAAAATCACATAGAGTACAGGCAAAGTACATTGGCAAATATCCTAAGGCACACACATTACTAAAATCAAAGGGCATTGGAAAATGTTTGAAAGTAAATATAAGAGACAAAAATGAACTAATAAATGCAATCACATCAAGCTAATTCTAAGAAAGAAAGGAAAGCATGTAAAAACAAGAATTACAAATACATCTAACTAATCAAAGTAATAAGTGAATGTATGTAAGACATGTTAGTATAAGACTAGCTATATGCGAAGAAATACACAAGTGTTATATACTAGTGAGTGTCGATAGAGTAATCTATGTAATCAAGTAAGTAGTGTATATCAACATGATAACTAAAGTGTGTGGTGTAACAATTACATAACCTAGATGGTGTAGTCATGTAGAAGATGAAACTAATGGTTATGTACATCAAAGTATATCTTGAATGTAGAAGTAAGATTCCCCTCAATGGGTAGAGTGAATCAATCAAGGAGCTATATGTCATTACACACACTCAAATAATATCAAATTAAGCATGGTAATGTAGATAAACTGACAAACAATAACATATAATAGTAAATGTATGTCTAGTATAGGAGTAGAAATGTAAACCATGGATAATGCATACAATCAAAATGTTTTTGGTGTTTTAAAATATTTGAATGTTTTTGTATTTTGAAATGTTATATTATTTTTGTATTTTTTAGTTATATACAATCAATCATAAGGAGACTATGTACAAGTAATCAAAAAAAAGCTATGTACAAGTAGGGCTAAGGAGAGATGATACTAACTAGTGAGTCTCATAGAAGACTCCCTATCATGGTGTCATGTATAAAAAAAATGAACTATTCATGATTGTGAAGCATAAGGGAATGGCTATGAATATGACTCTAAATATTTGGATTCATTATTGGTATCTTAGAAATCATAATAACTTGTATTGTTCCACTCATTGTTATCATCTTGATTTTGAACCAATGGAATGTTAGTGTTGACTTTTGTTGAATATGTATCGTTTCATTTGATAAATTATGTCTATGAATGATTTCCCTTAGGATGTTCAATAAATCCTAAACCTTGGTGACAAGCATTATCAAAATCTAGAATACGAGTAGTGATGCCTTGAGCATGCTTACCCAACCCTTGACCTTGAAAATCAAAATGTTGTAGATATTTTTGACCAAACACATACTAATTTGAATGTTGAGCCTCATTTCAGAGAGGTAGATTTGCATCTTTTTTCTACTTTACCTATGCTTGTGGTATTGTTTCTTGCTTTGATTTTGCTTTTTTATCCAAGTATTGTTATGAGTTATGATTTGGTAACCACTTTTATATTATTTATGAATTTGACCCTTTGTGAATGTGTTCCTATGTCATTTATTGACTAATTTACCTTGTGTAGGGTTCTCTTTAGAAATTATCTATTTTTTATGTTGTTTTAATGTTAAACATGAATCTTTGTGGTGACTATGCATTCTATGATATGCACAACAATATTTATATCTTCTCACTAGATGTAGAGGAGGTAGTTTGATTAGATTATATTTAATCATTTCCCTTAGTACCTCACTTGAAATCTTATTTGATCTTTGAAGGCTTTTTGAGTCACTAGTTGTAGAGTTACATTGTTGTGATTTCTTGTTTTGATATGTAACATTGTTTGTAACTAGTTGAATAGGTGAAGGTACATATACATTATTGAAACTAGGGTGTATTTGAGGATTTTTTATTATAATATGATTTTTCAATGTTGTGATATTGTCATGTAATAGTTGATTCTAAATTTTTTAATTTGAAAATAACTTACTGATACTGGTGATTTGATCCCTTAGAGTCTCACAAGTACAAACCATAGTTTATTTTGATTTAACATGTAAGCACATATTTTGAATAGGATTTAACTAATATATAGGCTGAATGTATTCATTATGAACAATATTAAAGGCTTCTTGACCTTTTGGAGGGGTGACAGCATGGACATAGTTAGAGGGAAAGTATCTATCACCCTCTTTAGGAAGAGGAGGAGAAGGGATTTCTTTCCTTTGAATGAAATATGATATTGAAACAAGAGTATCCAAGGAGGTATATACATCTAGGTATAAATGATGTATATGGTCTAAAATGCATGTAAGTGGAGTTATAAGTTATATATAAATATTCTTATAGAGAACATTCCACATGAGAGATAACAAACAAGGGATAGAGAGTATGAAACTGTGTATTGATGCATAAATAAATTTGACATATGCTATGACATTTATAATGTGTTTAGCCAGATAAACTTGAAAAAAAATCCATTTGAGAGATATAAATCAAAGGATAGAAAGCATGAAGTTGTGCATGAATGCATAGAAAATTTTGACATGAATCATAACATTTCTAACATTTTTAGCATGATAAGCTTGAAAAAATTTCCACATGAGTGAGATAGAGTATGCAAAAGGAATATTGAATTTTTTTTTCATGTTTAGCAATGAATTTGGTAATATCATCCCTTATTATAAAAATTAAGTATGAAATGCAAAGAATGAAGCTTTGTACTAACACGTGATAAACTTCATCATTTATGTGCATGATGACACCAATGATTATTTCTTTATTTTTTAAAAGAAATGTAAGAAAAATTTGTAAATAAGTGAGGTCCATTTTTCAAATATGATTTTAGAATGTAAGTTGATATCCCACAAGCAATAGGACCTAGTGTATGCAGCTAGGGTTTGAAATATGATAATTTTGACAAATTACTATGAAATTGTGAATTTGAAAGTGAATTTCTAAGCTATATATGCAACTCAATTTTCAAAAAATCATTAGAAAATTCTTGATTAAATAGGACCTAGTATGTGTAACTAGGGTTTTGAGAAAAATAATTTTTTTGAAATAACTATTGAATTTTGAATTTTGAATGGATTTTTTGATTTGAATATGCTAGTAAAAATTTAGAAAATTATTGAAAAAATATGAGGACCTAGTATGGGAAACTAGGGTTTGAAAAAATATTATTTTAAAATTTATTACTAAATTTTAAAATTTGAAAAGAATTTATGATTTAAATATTCAAGTAAAAATTTAAAAATTAATAGGAAAAATTAGTTGGAATTTTACCCTAGGATTTGTAGTGTTTTTGTGTGCAAATGAAGTAAGTTGGTTTCACTAAATGTTTTAACAATCTTGGGAATATCAAGGTTTTATTAATAATTTAGTTAAAGGGTATGGATTGATAAATAAATAAATAATATGCAATAAATAAGCTACTAATTAATGAATTTTATTTATAATTAGATATTTTATAAAAATAATAATAGGGAGAGAATAACACAGCTTAAACTATGATGTTCTGATTGAGACAATTTCTAATATTCACTATGTAGGCCTGTTACACTATCACAAATAGGATTTTAGCTTTTTTTTTAATTGGACAAGAGCACTAAAAGTGGATAGGAGTGTCACTAGTGCTATAGTCCTTGTCTTGTGATGTTATCCTTAAAGTCTGAGCTTTATGGGTTTTGTTTGGGAGGTCTATGTGACACTATCTATAAAATTTCAAAGATTTAATGTCCCTATAGATCTAATTTTATTCATTTTTAATCCTTCAATGTAGTTGAACAAAACTTTAGAAAATAGGGAAAATGCGTTAGTGTGTGTAAGATGCACTAAACATGGTTCACACTCCATGTGTTGGAATGATGCCTACATACCAATAATTTGAAGAGGGATCAATCCATATATATTTATCACTTTTAAAGTGCTTGGTGCAATTTTGATATGAGAATACAAGGAAATGTTAAATTGGGTGTGCTTGAGATGACTAGGACTAGTGCAAATATTTAGAGGTGCTTAAGACTTTACTAAATGGATATGTGGAGATAATAGGGAAGATTTCCTGAGTGGTTTCAATTGTATTATTGCTTGATTGATACTATTTTCCAACCCTTTCTAAATGATCTTTGAATGGGATTTTATAGGGATCAATTGGTCATGGATTAAATTCTCTCACATTAGGCTGAAAAGGCTAAGGATGGGAAACTAAAAAGAAATAACTATTGGAGTGAAAAATGAACATGAACAATAGTGTTGAAAGTGGACAATAGTGGCACTAGTGCTCCTATCTTAGTTGGGATCTATTGTCTTAGGCAGATAGGACCTAGGGAGATGGACTGGTCATGAAAAGAGGGTCTTGGATCTATTAGGGTCAAGTTTGAAAGGCTACATATGACTAGGAATCAATGAAAACAATCCTATGAGGGTTATGAGAGGAAACACGAGGGACCTATGAGTTGGGTGTCATTATCCATGCTCAACTTACCAATTTTTGCATTTTATATGACTACAACTACATATTTATCTTTTGGAGTAAGAGAGATGGGTAAAGGACTACCTCTTTTGAAGATTCTAACATCTAACTTGGAGTCTTATTTATCTTTCCCTTGTTCCTTGGAATATTTATCATCAACTTGCTAAATTTTTGATCTTGTAAATACTATAAAAGAGTGAATATGATCATCTTTAACTATTTCTTCATAATCACTTTCTGATTGATATTCAAGGTATCATATATTGGAGTCACCATTAGGATCTATAAAATCATCCTCATTATCAAATCTTTGATCAAGATCAGTAGCCATTTGTTCTTCTTTGTTCATTTAAACATGATTTTTTAGAACATCCTCTATTTCTAATCTTTTTTAAGGTCTAACAATATGATTTTAATTATTACTATTAAAATTGTTTATAGGTGCATTCTTGATAGGAGTAAAATGAGCACCTTCAAAAATTTGCCTCTTAACTTGTAGCAAGTCATTAGCCAATTTATAAAATAGGGGATTAGTAGTGGTTTTTAATGTAGTTGAAGTAGAAACATCAACCTTGAAATTTATTTTCTTCATCTTTCCAACCATAATAAGCTCATCTTCAACCTATATCAAAATGTTCTAAATTATTGCTAAATTAGAAGGATGTGCTCTACGTAGCTAATAGCTAACCTCTAGTAACTGAGCATTGATTAAAATCACTTTTGATTATCATAGTGGGTTGAATATATTGAGGTATTTTTTAGAGTAGTCTATTGAATTTAATAATGAAATCATGCATGTGTTTATGTGGTTATTTTTTTATTTGAGTCAATTGGGTGAGTAATATGTATGTCTTTAATAGCTTAAAACCTTTATTCAAATTTATTACATATAGTATCCTAATTGGTTATGGTGCCAAGAGCTAAATGGTAGAACTATTCTGCAGCTAAATTATGTAAGTTTTCAATGAAGAGTACGACTGACACATCTTCATGATCAATGCTAATAACTTCATAGGCTATGAATAAAATAGCTAAGTACTCATCTAGACTTTGTTTTCCTTCCGCTATGAACTTAAAAATGTTATTTACCCCTTAGGCAAGTCATAGAGAGGAGGATTTAAATTTAGTGGGCCAATCGCTACCCCCTAATGGATAAGAAGTGTCATGCTTTTAAGAATAAGGAATTGAAGATTAACATGCTGAATTTTTCCTAAATAATTATGTTGCTACTGATTCACAAGAATTCATATTTGTCTGAGAGTTGAAATACTTACTCATCTTGTTCTAGTTTGGGGAGGGAAGCTGAAATCAAACATTTCTTGTAATTGAAATAAGTCATCAATTTTGCCTTGAGCTCTTCTTACTCTAGTGAAAGGTTAATTTTCCAGATTAAAGTGCTTATGATTCTCTAAGTATTTTTTAAGGTTACTTCATGTTTATAAATAAAAACTTATAAATATATTACTTGACATGTAGTAACTTAAGATAAGCAAAGCATTTTTTTAGACAAGTAAATCTATATTTAACAAAACATGTGTTTCTATTCATAAGTGTAACTTTATTTTGCATGAAAATTTTTACATAATTTTGTGGAAGACTTGTAATTTTAGATAACTAACCAATACTCTATGTCTATATTACCCTTGTGTGGATAATATAATTTAGTTCTGATTAAGGACATGTTTCTTAATAGAGTCACCAAAAACTAATAGCTAGATAATTTGTAGGCTATCAAAAGATACCTAGGTAGTCATGGGATTAAATCCCCTTCATTTAATGATAAAGATCCCATATGTTTATGTTTATCTAATTTGACTATTTACATATTCATTTTTTTACAATTTATACAAATTATGCATAGGATATACACAAGTTATCTTATTTTTAGGTATTACTTTAATCACAAAGTTCATAAACCATAATAGAGTGATTTTGTAGCAAGTAGCTAATTCAAAGATTATGCAAAGAAGTTATTAGAAAGTGAGGAATGAAAATAACTAGAATCTATGAAAAAGAAAGAAATTTTACTTCACAACAAGTAGTTTTTATAGAGTTTATTGTATCTGTACAAATAAATAAAAATACAAGATGTGATAATTCTTTTAGTGAATGATTAAGACAAGTCTAAATTCATATTTAGATTAAATAAAAACACAAATTTTACCATTTTATTCTTCATAAAATGCAATGAAAAATCTCTTTAGATGAAAATTTTATCATAAAATAACTTTCTTATTCACTTTGAACTAACTTCATAAAAAAACATACATAAATCTAAATGCAAAGTTTTAGATTACTTAGTCTATTTTTCAAAATAGTTACAATTTATTTCTAAAATTACCTTCCTTTTATAATAGGTCTTTTCCCATATTTATACCATTTTTAGATATCAAATACAATTAAGAAACAACTCCTTGAATTTTTCGCTATAGCTAATCACTCTAAATCATGAACTTTTTTGTATTTTTCGCTATAGCTAATATGTTGTGACAACATAAATTAAATGGCTATATCATCTGACTTGGCAGCTAATTTATTTTCTATTTCAAATCTCAGTAGCTCATTTTTTAGCTTTTTATAATAACCTTTCACCCTCTCAATATTGGGTTATATCCTTTTCACTTATTGATGACTTTTCATTAACTCCTTTATCAATTTTTCCATGAATGAAGTGATGGCCTCTTTAATTAATTTCTTGAATTCTTGAAGTAATTATTCATGTGTCCTTGGTGGTTCTTTAGACCAAACATTCATGAGATAGAAGATACATCCTCTAGATCTATTTTCATGTTGTGAGCATCTTCTTCCAGAGTCTTCATTTCTTCAATCATTGCTCCAAAAATGTGCATGAGAAAATATATGGTGTGTTCATCTTGTTTTAATTTTATCATTCATCCCTTTAGAACAATATTCTCTTTAGTCAGAATATTTTAACTGTAATTATTTATTTGTTGAAAACTTTCCTATTGCAATTCAAATATTCCATTTTTGTTTTCAATCCCCTTCATCATTATTGTTAGTTGTGTTAGTTTATTCTCAATATTAATGAAATTGCTTGGAACCTCAAAAAACCATTTTTGTGTAGTTTGTATCATTTTCTCTATACATTCATCAAATGCTTTGGCCTTATCAATAGTTTCTTTTACCAAAGTTATTATTTTATGATAAATTATATCTCTTAAAATTAATGACTATTGGGGATCAAATCTTGCCAATTTTCAATTATTTCACACAACTTAAATTTTTTTTCCTTTAGTTTGGCTTTATCAGCCTTTTCTTCATCAAGCTTATAAAAATGAGTATTAATAAGAGTCTATGTGCCTTGATTCAGACCCTTTGTAGTGACTTCTCCTATGGATACCTATGTAATTGACAAGTCTTATTTAATGACTTCACTCTTTCACTTACCCTATGGAGGAACTAATTTTTCTACAATTTTTTGATCTAAAGGATCAATTATTAGTTTTGACGTCACTCTAGAACTTTTGGGATTTTTACAATTATGATAAAGACTTTTTATAAATTTCAAGTCTATCTCTTCCAAATTTATTTCTTCTTTTGATTTAAGAGCTATTTGTAATACCAACCATGACGAGAAATCTATACTGGTGGAAGTAGCTCAATGTATCACTATTTATTGCCAATTATCTCCCACCTCTATCTCTTAATTAAGAACTTCTATTGTATCCATAATATCTTATTTATGAATACCATTATAATACATTTGTTCATCTTTCTCTTTCTCTACCTTCTTGTCAATAGTTTCCTATTCTTTTTTCTCTTCAGTGGTTTTATTCTTAGGTTCAACTATTATGTTTTATTATGATATCTCTTGAGATGAGGTCACCTCTCCAATAGTTATCTCATCTATATATTTGTGGGTATGAACAAGAGGAATGGTGGTCTGATCATTAAAAGGAGGTGGAGGTGGAGTATTAGGTAGAGAAGATGGGGGAAGAAGAGGAAGAACATCAGTCTCTTTTCAAATAGATTTCTCAAGAGGTTTCATGCTAGGAGACTTTGAAGGTGGAATGAGTGTGGATGGATATACATATTTCACTACTATATGTATGTTCTCCACAAATTTTTGAGATGAATATATTTTATGAATGGTAAAATTAGGAGTGATAGGAAGAGTAGTGTCTATGGAAGAAATTAAAATAGATGTAGAAGTAACTAACTGAATTGACACCTTTTCTTTTACCAAGGAATATGTTTCATTATCATTCTTCTTGACTTTCAAATTATTTGTTGGTTATTGAATTCATTATCCTTGCATCACTTTCCTTTTATAACTTAATTGGCCAATTTCTATCATTATTAACTCCTTCATGCAATAACACTTACTCAGAAGCCATGTTGAAGTCATGGCAAGAACCATTGAAGTTCTCTCAATAACAGTCTTTACCTGATTCTTATTATAATCGAATTCTAAAAGTAGATCATGATCTCCTCCCATTACATGATAGGAATCAATAATTACTTGTCCATCATCTTCCATGTCTTTAGGAATTGTATCAAAATCAAAAGAGAATTTTTTTTGAATAGTCATCCTACTATTATCTTTTCTTATTACTTCAAATTCATCTCTATAATTAATCCATAAGCCTTCCATAGTAGAGATATGCATATATTCAAGAGAAACTATGCTTTATGTTATGCCTCTATAATTAAAATTTGTTTTAGATGAAAAATGTGATTGATTATAGTTATCATACATCTCTATTTGTATATTTTTGGCCATATAAATGCTTGCACAATGATATTGGCCAATAAAAATAGGAAAACCAACTAAAGAATGGTGTACTTTTGATTGAAGATCATGTAATTCCACTAGTTATCTACATAATTCCATTATAATCCATTTATCACTAGAGTACCTAGGCAATTTCACTAGTACCCATATGAAACCACCAACTCTAATGTATGTGAAATTCAAGAATTGAAAAAAATATATATTTGAAATGGGAAACTGCCTCCCAAGATGCATAAAATACTCTCTCAACCTTCAATGTAATAGTAAATTTACAAATGACTTCATATAATAATGCATCATTTAACCTTTTATAGTGCTTAAAGTATTTAGACAAAGTTAATTGATGGTATTATTCATAAATAGGATTCATTGCCATCAACCCTTTTATAGTTAGCCTAGAAAATACTCCATTAGATGCTACAACATTTATTAAATATGAAGTCATTTTCAAATCAAGATTTTGAAATAAATTACTCAAATGATGATAAATTCTATCACTTATTTTTCTTGACCATTCAATCTTATCATAACTCTTATTGACATCAATAGCCCTTATGTAAGCATATATCTAGGTGGAAAAATTCTTGGAAGTTTTCTCTCCATTAATTCTACACATTAACTGGGTGATCTCATCAACTTATTGGCCCAAGTTAGACCTCAATATTTTCCTTGGAAACGTTGAGAGATGCTTTAGTTTCTTTAGATAAGTAGTATTTATTATCTTGATACACTTTGCTACTTTATTCTTCTAGAGAATTTAGATTTCTTCATTGATATATCTATCACTTTAGGTCTTGTTGTGATATTCAAACAATAGTCAAAATATTGGACATCTAATATAACCACCACATTGCCTATAACATCTTTTACTATCCTAGTGAGAGAATCATAATATTTGTCACATTCTAGAATAAATATAAGCAATTGTGTGGAACTTGGGAGAGGTATAGCTTGTAGGATTCCATTATTTGTCATTGTTAGCACGAGTGGTGTTCTGATTATGGATTTAGATATTTATAATAAATAATTTATGTAAACATGTCCCATTTTAGTGTCCTTGATTTCTACCAATTTGGATGCAATGCAAGACTTAATGGGATATTGCTTGTAATCATACTTCATCCCTACTTCTTTTGACTTCCCAACTTTCTTTGATTTAGTCTTTCCTTTATTACTTAGCCCTATAACTTCTTCAAGTGAAATATTAGGAACTTCTTTAATTAAATTTGCTTCTTCTTCTACTCCTTACATATGTGGTGACTAACATTGTAAAGACTTGGTAAATGCTCTTGAAAACTCAATAATTATTCCTGTTAGTTTTAGCAAAGGTTGAAAAACTAAGTTAAGTTATTGTTTTATTTAACAATCCTAAATAAGCTTTAGGTATTAGGAACTTCAAGAAGTAGTAAACCTTGAAAACTCTAGGAAACTCATTCTAAGTAATAGGGTGTTGTAATACCAAATAGCTCTAGGTATTTATCAAGTTTTTAGTGTTGAAAACTTTGAGTGAGTGACATGCATTTACAACTTTGGGTTCCTTTGGGCAAGTTAATAGATTTAGAAAAGTTAATGAAGTAGAACTAATACATAGTTGGAACTCTAGGTAAGCAATCAGTAATTGAAAATCCAAGTAAGCAATGCCCCTTGGGAAGTCCATGTAACATGAGACTAGTTGTTTGGGTTTGAGATTCTAGATATTAAGTCATGAAGAATCCGAGAAGATAATCTAGGTCAATTGTTAGGTATTTACAAAAAGATTTTATCTTTTGGGATTTTGTTTGATGTTTTCATTTACAAAGTATTTTTAAAAAATTTACAAGGTTTTAATAACACCATGCATGCAAAAATGACAAAAAATTACAAGTAAAACAAGAAATGACAAAAAAAACTTTCAAAATAATGTATGAAATCATACTAGAGAAAAATGAGATATACAACTAGAATGAGTTCATGAAACTCAAGGGGAAATGAACTAAATACCTTGACTGCAAATGGGTTGTGAATATTTTACATGAAAATTGATCTAAAAGCTTAAACAATGTTTCTCATGATTCATGGGGGCAGCAACTAGGCAAGTAAGTTTGAAATCTAGGTGGGAAATAAGTTGGAAATTTTAATATTTATATTAACATGCACATTAATGGCAACTAAGTGACATGTGTCAGGGTATCCATGTAAGCATTTTGTTGGAAGTCAAGTTTTAGGAATTACTTCCCTTAATTTCATCTACAAAGTCAAGTAACTCCATAAGCCCAATTTGGTCTAAAGCTTATGAAGACTTCAGGCTTATGGAACTTATTAATTTTATTTATGAATTAAGTAAGTGAAGTAATGTAACTTCAGAACCTTCGATTTTTCTAATCAGTGTTTTATGGGTTTACAACTCTACTTTACTCATCTTTTATGTTTTTGTGAAGTAAATTCATTTCACAATTATGATTTAAACTAGATGGTGTAACTCGTGTTTATAAATACAACTTAGTTCACCTTTGTCAAATAATTAAAGTAACCTAGAGAACCTAATTTGGCCTATATATTGATCCTAAACACTTAGTTTTTAGAATTTCTTGGAAAGATGGACAAATAGGTTTTATGATAATGATAGTTTTTTGAATTTCTTGGGAAGATGGACAAATGGGTTTTATGATAATGACCTAGGTAGACATTTTATAACCCTCTAGAAAAATTTGTATTAATTTTGGTAATGAAAATAATTATAGTGAAAAATACTAAAGTCTAAGTCTTATTTAGGGGATTGAGTTTTGACAAGGATAACTGACTCTTAAAAGATAGAAGACAAAAATTTCAATAGGGGTATCCCAAAATTTCCAAGTGTGAAAATTTTGGGACACTAATGCACAATCATATTTTCATGTGATAGGTAGAGGTAGGTGGGTGTCAACTTGTTACAAAGGAGATGCACTCTCATTAATTTTGAGAGGTTATAAAATAAGGTAGTCTACTCAGGCTCCTTTTTGATGAAAACTTACATCCAACTACACATTGAATTATGTGCATGATTTTTTTTGGTCACTAGATGTTCTCAAATCTAATATAATATCTCATTAATTTCACTACACCTAAATGCACTCTTGGCTCATCCTTATCCTTTTATAGTTTTATATGTTGCCCTTATTGATTCATTGCATGCCTTCACTCATCTGAGTGTGCTCCCCTTAATGTTGCAATTTCATCTACACACTTGAATTATTACATTGGTACTTGAAACTAAGTGGATCATTATAATTTATTGATTCAAGTATGACCTCGATCATCAATTTCCCCTATTATTTGGGAGATGTCATTTTGAGGTGGGATTCAAAATCTTCAACTAGATCATTGAGTTGTTTCCACATATTTGTGGGATTTTTCCATGCATTGAATAACCTAGGTATGAAATTTCTCTCTTCATCAATGCAATAGGCCTCAAAATTTGTTCACTCATGCAATCTCATGCCCCAAAATTTTCTCTCCTGTTAATTTAAAGGAAGATGCTTTAACTTGTCATGTGATTTATCCTATACCCTCTCTTTTGAGTATAGTCCAAAAGATTAATTCCACATAAGTGATGCACTCTATATCAAGTTAATTATTATTGTAATATGATTTCTTGAGCTATTATTGGCATAAGTGCTACACTCATTAGATGGTTAAATAAACGAGAGTTACATTTAAGCTTGCATGTTGCCTTAGTAGAGATGATTATATGTGTGATATGTCTAATGGGGTACCTCTTGCTATGATTATATTCTTTTGAGAGATTCCAACTCACTTCTAAATATTTGTATTATGCATTTATTATCACATAGTTCTTTTATCGAAACAACAAGAGTAGTTAATTTACTGAGTATGAATGGAAGAGGCATGAGAGTGGGTAGAGTGTGTAAGGGTATAGGAAGTAAAGGCTTTGGAGGCCTAAGAGAAACCTTAACCACTTGGATCAATAAAATTTACACCTTGATGGTGAGATCATAACGATTGGGAAATTTTTTTCCCCTATCTACTAGATCAAGACTATAACATCATATCAATGTCCCTAAAAAAGAATAAGAATGCCAAGTTTTTAGAGGGATCTAGTCCCAGGTTCTTTATAACCTCATGTTTAAATATTTTAAAATCTCATGGGGCACTTGCTTGGTGATGTAAATTTTCTTGATGAAGGACAAGTGGTGAGCCTTCTCTTTAAACTGTCTACACAAACTCTCATTGAGTTCATTCTATTTATGAATAAATCCTAACTCAGACTTCTATACCACCATATATCCTTCCCTTTGAATGATTAAGTGAGGATATGGATGGATACATTGTCTTCAAACATGTGATATACTATGTACACATGGGTTATGTCCTCAATGTGCTCAATGGAAGTGGTCTCAACTTCTCCAGTGAAATATGAAAGGATTTTGAGAGATTCTATGGGCGTATGGGAGTTATACTCCCTCTTGATTAAAACATATGGACTTATTCTGATCAAACGTAGAGTTGGATTTAGAGACACCAAGTTATTTGATCACTTCAAAATGTGGGAAAGATCAAGAATATCACCTAAATCCCAAGCCTTGACCATATTTAATCACTTGGACTATTTAAACCAATAAATTTGACATTGAGAGTCATTAGTGATGTTTTAGGTCATGCCTCCAAAGGTTTATATATTAAAGGATAAAACAAAAAATCCATTAATAAATGATAATTTCAACCTACTTAGTATGCTATAAATTGTTCTCACTTAGATTTGTGCCCTTTAAGGAGGTGCTTCAGACCTCCTCATTCATTTGACATAATGGGAATACTCCAAGGCTATGGATCAATTATATTTGGAGTTAACCTCAACATAAGGCTAACTTCCTATTGGTTAATCACCTAAACTATAACACATGTAAGTAAAATGGATAAGGAATGCATAAGCATATAAACAAAAATAAAATGGGTGGTGATATATAGAACATAATGACCACCTCTATTTGTTTAATTTTTCACAATGGTAATCTTGGGAACTATAGCATACACAACTCAATCATGAACCTCTTAGTATTAAAATTTCATAAAGAGGTGAAGGAATATTAAAAACATTACAAGGATAAACATTCATGACAAAACTAATATTGGATAAACATAAGGACACACAGACTATGACTTTTAAAAGATATTTCACTTGCATAGAGGTGAGGTGAAGTTGGGCACAATAAAAGGGGGGGAATACTTTGACATGATGAGAACATCAACAACTCATAAACACACACAAAATATAATTCATTGAGAGGGAAACAATAGTTCTTCATTGTGTCAAAGGAATAAAAGCATAAAAGGTTTCAAGGATGGATTAATTTCTATAGCATTTCAGTTCTAGAAAGAGTCTTCATTTCCATTACAAATTGCCTAATTAAATAGGAAAAAATGAAGATATTAGGCTCTTTGACTAGTCTCCCCTACTAATGGGGAAGTTACAAATTTGAATCATGATCAAGGAAGTTGGGTCGAGGAAGTGGGAATCTCCTTAGTATCAACATGGTTGTGCCTATGTAATTATCTATCACATGTATTTGATCATGTATCTTCTCTTTTATATACTTTTACATGAACTTGTTCCCACAATGACTTGGGCCATATTCTATCTTATTTTCTCCCACTTTACTAGTTTGAATTGAGTTGCACCATGATTCTAAAGATTGGGACACTTTAAGATTAATTTTTCTAATAAATATAGTTTCATATTATTTTCATGGCTTCTTAAAGGTTCTATGATAGTTTTGACAACCAAATAGGCTGTCAAATTTGTGCTAGTGCCTTGCTAGCTATGTAGCTAGTGTATCTTCAACTCTAATAGGGTCAGTGACACATGATTTCTCCTCACTCTTCCATTGCTTAATGTCTCCATTATTTTCTAACTTGGTCACCACTTCCCATTTTTACTTCTCATAGCTTATATTTTCAAGGATTACCACCTCCATGCAGATGACTGTCACTCTTGTTTAGCTTCCTTGAGGTCTTATAGGGGGTCACATCCTAGTGGCTCATCATCGATCAAGTGCCTATATGTGTTATTCTACACTTGTAATTCTAGGGGGATCCTAGGTTGATAAGTTCCCACATGACATTTTTTGTTTAGACCATAAGTATGATGCTTTTAATGTCTAGGAGTCTAACAGTGTATTTATGATCCATTAGACTAGGAGGCCATAATTAGTTTTCCCCTCTAACACTACCATGTGGTAATCATTGATTAGATCATATACCTACTATAAATATTTATATTATGGTGGAGAAATATTATGCCATGTGGCATAATTTTTATCACTCACATGTATTAGCCATAATGGGGTTGTGGAGCAATGAGATTACACTACATGGTATCATCCAACTAACCTACTTATCTAGAGGATTTTATGTTGTATGAAGATCCCTATGATGTTGGGTCACTAGGATTATACCACATGTCACCATCCCATTAACTTACCTCTTCAATAGATTTTACACTACATGGGTGGATATGAGGTTTTAGGTCACCAAGATTCCACTATGTGGCATCACCCTACTAACTCACTTACTTTGGCATATTGCTGATGTTATTTTCCCCTAGGTGATTTTGAAGAAAAAATAAGTCCTAAAGGAATTTAAAATAGTCTAAGGGATGTAATTTTTTTAAATATTAATCTAGGAAAAGTTAAAGAATCAATTAAGGAATGAAATATTTCTTAATAGGCCTGGGACCACAAGGAGAGTAACACATAGCACCAAGAAATTTTTTGAATAATTGACTAAGTGTCAAGATGATTTAAAAAGGGGATAAACTTATTGGGCCTATTAATTATTGTCTCATCACATCAGAAGGTTTATACCAAATCCTTAACACATTGACAACCTGATGACCCATCAAGACATCACCTAAGGCCCATAAACATTAATGTAGTGCCCTCTAAAATTATCACTAGGTAAAAATCCCTAAATTGAGTAAGAATTTTTATTGGTAGACTCCTACAAGATCCAAGAGTGTTCTATGTTCACTAGAAAGGTTGATAAGAAGGCCATTATAATTATAATAAAGTTGGGAATGCCCTTAAAATGATTAAATGATGAAACTCACATGGTCTCAACCTCAACTCATTTGATTTCGCCCCAAATTGACTATATTTTAAAATCCCTCCTTGCCTTAAAAATAAATTATTCTTGATATCTATAACTTGTACCTATTAATGAAGGAAGTGGTGCTTAGTTGAAATCACATTCTATAAAACATGGGAGCATAGAAGTGGAATTTTATGACCTAATTCTTAACTTTAATATTTGAGTGTGAGGAATTATTTTAATAATAACATCCTAGAGGGTTGTGAATTTTGAGTATACTCTTAATTATTTATAAATAATCTACATGAACTTCACTCTTCACTACTTGAATTATGGTATTCCCACATGCCCTGGCCTACATACTTTTCCATCACTTCATTGTATTCTATGCAAAGGATATGTGTTGAGGGATGTGTCAAAGGATTGAAAGTTATAATTGATCAATGAAGATTTTAAACCTTAACACTTCAATGCAAAATAATTTTAGGAAGAGAGTGTGAAAGAGTGTTGGAAATATTTTTATTCATGTTAAATTAGTATTTAATGTCTAAAGGTATTTTTAGTATTTATATCTTGGCTAAAAGTATGTTAATATTAATTAAATATTAATGAATATATTTCTGGTTTCATAAAGACAAAAGAGGGCCCATGAAGAAGTTAAAGAGTCATCACTAAATACAAAAGAGGAAAAGGATGCATTTTTTCATGAAGGGTCACCTCGAGGAATTAAAAGACTCACTAGGTAAAGACAAAGAAAGAATTCAAAGAGTCATGCAAGGGTGAATGCCAAAGGTCATTTGGAAAGATATAAAAGGAGGCTTGGGAAGCCATTTTATATTATGGAAGTGAATGATTTTATCTATCTTAGAAGAGAAGAGAAGAGAAAAGAAAAGAGATATCATAGTGTGTTATCATTTGTTGAGAAAACAACATTGAGAGATAAGCGTGTTTTATACAAAAAAGGGGTTGGTGCTCCTATTGGTTGGTGCTCAACAAAGGGGTTGGTGATCCTACAATTTGGTGCTTATGAAAATTTTAAACTTGAATTTATAATCATTTATATACTTGAGATTATTTTCTATGATTTTTCCCACTTTGGGTCTTCATGTAAAATATGGTGTTTCTCTCTCTTTTATGTGGTACATCTTATTGGTTTCAATTTTATTGCATACCTTGAATGTATGATTAAGTGGTTAAAGCAAAAGAAATTTGATTAAGTAAAATATATATCCCATGCTTAACAATTGGTATCAAAGTAGATTCCTTCAGAAAGAGTATAATAGCTTGAAAGTAGATCATGGAAAGCACAAGATGGCCAATTAGCTAAAGAAGGAGAATCAAGAGTTGAAATCTGTGGTCGAGGATTTTAAGGAATGGGTGTCTATCTTGGATTCTAAGTTGGCTATAAGAGAAAAATAAGATAAGATGTTTATTTAGGATCTTAATAATCTACTAGAGGTTGTAAATTCAAGTTTGAAATCAAGAGAAAAAGAGTGTAATCAGTTAAAGGTTGAGTCAGGTTCTTTAAAGGATAAGCATGTGAGGATCATAATCAAGGTTGAGAAAGATCATGAAATATTAGTCCAAGGTAAGAAGGATGCAATTTTGAAGGGAAAATTAAAGAAGCCAATCAGGCAACCCAATGGTTTCTAGTTTTTAAATTATTTTCATGGCCACTATTTTGTTTGTCATCATGTTGGTCATAAGGAAAGAAACTATATGAGGAGAATAAATCAATAAAAAGGAGATCCCAATCACATTCAAGCAAAAGGTATGAGAAATGTTATTTTATTTTGTTGTCATAAGATTGACCATATTGTTAAATTATGTCCAAATAGAGTAAAGATATCTTCAAGGTATGTCAAAGGATACAAAGCCACTAGAAGGTATGAGAAGAGCCAGATTTAGGTTTAGAGACCTGAGATAGTAAAGGTTCATCAGGTTGAGTTTAATAATGAGAATAAATTACTTGTTATAGTAGATAAATAATTAGATAGGAAGGACTGGAAGAATCTCTTATTATATTTGAGCATGAGACTTTGTAAAGATAAGATAGTTGCAAGAGTTGAGAAGATAAAAAAATCATGATTGTTGAGGTTAGTAAGTCAAATAATTTAGACATGCTTAAATGGATTCTAAGAGAAAGACATAATAATATCAAAGAAGTAACAAAGGAGATGTGGGAATCTCTTGATATTTTTTTCTAGGACCCTTTGTGTGGGGTATTTCTTATAGGCTTCAAAGAGATACTTTTAAGAAAATTTAAATCACGGTGGATGCTATTGGTTCTTGGATATATTTCATGATAAGAAGGTGAATTGACATATTAATTTAGAGGGAGATAAGTGTAAGCTATAAGAAATAGGTACAAGAATAGGTATAGGGAACATGTATAGGAATAGGTTTAAGAAATAAGATGATATAGTAAGGGGGAGTTACTATATATTTTTAGGTGGTTTAATTTATAGGTATTATTTTTAGGGTGGCATGTGTAGTATAAGTTTTTAGAATTGGTGATAGTTTTAAGTTTCCATCAAAGACAAAGGGGGGAGGTTGTTGGAAATATTTTTACTGATGTCAAAGTAGCATTTAATGTCTAAAGGTTTTTTTAATATTTATATCTTATCTATAAGTGTGCTAATATTAATGAAATATTAACAAATATATTTTTGGTTGCATAAAGACAAAAGAGGGCCCATGAGGAATTTGAAGAGCCACAACTAAAGACAAAAGAGGAAAAGGATGCATTTTTCCATGAAGGGTCACCTTGAAGAATCCAAAGTGTCATAACTAAAGATAAAAGAGGAAAAGGATGCATTACTCCATGAAGGGTCACCTTGAGGAATTCAAATAGTCAGTAGGTAAAGACAAAGAAAGAATTCAAAGGGTCATGAAAGGGTGAATGCCAAAGGTCATTTGGAAAGCTATAAAAAGAGGCTTGGAAAGCCATTTTGTATTATGGAAGTGAATGATTTTATCTAGCTAAGAAGAATAGAGGAGAGTAGAGAAAAGAGAAGAGATATAGTAGTGTGCTATCATTTGTGGAGAAAGCAACATTAAGAGATAGTCATGTTTTATACACAATAAGGGTTAGTTCTCTTGTGGGTTGGTGCTCATGAATCTTCATGTGTTTGTGCTCAGCAAAGGGGTTGATGCTCCTGCAAGTTGGTGCTTGGAAACTTTGTAAAATTTTATTGGTGCTCATTTATATAATTAATATTATTCTCTATGGGTTTTTCCACTTTGGGTTTCCACATAAAATTTGGACTCTCTCTCTCTCTCTCTCTCTCTCTCTCTCTCTCTCTCTCTCTCTCTCTCTCTCTCTCTCTCTCTCTCGTGGTGCATGTTATTAATTTCAATTTTACTACATATCTTGAATGTATGATTAAGTGGTTAAATAAAAATGAATTTTATTAAGTAAAAGATATATCCCATTCTTAACAATTGGTATCAGAGTAGATTCCTTTAGAAAGAGTTTAACAACTTGAAGGTACATTAGGGAAAGCACAAGATGGCCAATGAACTAAAGAAGGAAAATCAAGAGTTGAATCTATGGCCAAGTTTCTTAAGGAATAGGTGTGTATCCTAGATTATAAGTTGGATATAAAAGCAAAATAAGATAAGATGTTTATTCAGGATCCTAAAAATCAACTAGAGGTTGAAAATTGAAGTTTGAAATCAAGAGAAGAAGAGTATAATTAGTTAAAGTTTGAGTTAGGTTCTTTGAAGGATAAGCATGAGATGCTCATAATCAAGGTTGAGAAAGATCATGAAATATCAATCCAAGGTAAGAAGGATGCAAGTTTGAAGGGAAATTAAAGAAGCCAATCAGGAATCCCAATGGTTTTGGGTTTTCAAATTATTTCAATGGATATTGTTTTGTTTTTCATCATGTTGGTCATAAGGAAAGAGACTGTATGAGGAGAAGAAATCAATAAAAAAGACATATCATTCACATTCAATCAAAAGGTATGAGAAATGTTGTCGCTTTTGTTGTCATAAGATTGGCCATATTGATAAATTATGTCCAAATAGAGTAATGAGATCTTCAAGGTATGTCAAAGATACAGAACCCCTAGAAGGTATGAGAAGATCCAAATTTAGGTTTAGAGACCTAAGATAGTAAAAGTTGATCAGGTTGAGTTTAAGAGTGAGAATAAATTACTTGTTATAGTAGATAAAAAATTAGATAGGAAGGATTGTAAAGAATATCTTGTTACATTTGATAATGAGCCTTGTCAAGATAAGATAGCTGAAAGAGTTGAGAAGACGAAAAACATCATGAATGTTGAGGTTAGTAAGTCAAATAAGTTAGACATGCTTAAATGGATTCTGAGAGAAAGACACAAGAAGATCAAGGAAGTAACAGAGAAGATGTCGGAATCTCTTAAGAAATTTTTATAGGACCTTTTGTGTGGAGTGTCTCTTCTAGGCTTCAAAGAGACACTTAAAAAAATATTGAAGCATGGTGGATGCTACTGGGTCTTTGATATGTTGCATGACAAGAAGGTGAGTTGATAGATTAATTTGAGAGGGAGATAAGTGTAAGCTACAAGAAATAGGTAAAAGAATAGGTATAGGGAATAGGTATAGGAAGAAGTTTATGAAACAAGATGCTATAGTAAGGGGGAGTTACTATATATTTTAATTGGTTCAATTTATAGGTCTCAATTTTAGGTTGGCATGTGCAGTATAAGTTTTTAGAATTGGTGACAATTTCAGGTTGCCATTAAAGACAAAAGAGGAGATTGTTTTAAATACTATCATTGATGTCAAATTAGTATTTAATAGTTAAAGGTGTTTTTAATATTTATATCTTGGCTAAAAGTGTCATAATATTAATTAAATATTAACAAATATATTTTTGGTTGCATAAAGACAAAAGAAAGCCCATGAAGAAGTAGAAGAGTCATCACTAAATATAAAAGATGAAAAGGTTGCATTTCTCCATGAAGGGTCACCTTGAGGAATCCAAAGATTCATCACTAAAGACAAAAGAGGAAAATGACGCATTTCTATGAAGGGTCACCTTGAGGAATTCAAAGAGTCACTAGGTAAAGACAAAGAAAGAATTCAAAGGGTCATGCAAGGGTGAATGCCAAAGGTCATTTGGAAAGATATAAAAGGAGGTTTAGGAAGCCATTTTGTATTATGGAAGTGAATGAATTTATCTAGGTAAGAAGAACATAGGAGAGTAGAGAAAAGAGAAGAGATATAGTAGTGTGTTATCATTTGTTGAGAAATAAACATTGAGAGATAGTGGTGTTTTATACACAAAAGGGGTTGGTGCTCCTATGGGTTGGTGCTCACAAATCATTATTGTGTTAGTGCTCAGAAAATGGGTTGGTAGTCCTTAAATTTGGTGCTTAAAAACTTTATAAACTTGATTTGGTGCTCATTTATATACTTGATATTTTTCTCTATGGTTTTTCCAACTTTGGGTTTCCACATAAAATCTGGTGTCTCTCTTTCTCACTTATGTGGTGCATGTTATTTCTTTAAATTTTATTACATATCTTGAATGTATGATTAAGTGGCTCAATAAAAAGTAATTTGATTAAGTAAAAGATATATCCCATGCTTAATAATTGGTATCAGAGTAGATTCCTTTAGAAAGAGTTTAACAACTTGAAGGTACATCAGGGAAAGCACAAGATGTCCAAGAATCTAATGAATGAGAATCAAGTGTTAAAATATATGGTCAAGATTCTTAAGGAATAGTTGTGTATCATGGATTCTAAGTTGGCTATAGAAGTAGAAGAAGATATGATGTTTATTCAGGATTCTAAGAATCAACTACATGTTGAAAATTGAAGTTTAAAATCAAGAGAAGAAGAGTGTAATCAGTTAAAGGTTGAGTTAGGTTCTTTGAAGGATAAGCATGAGATGTTCATAATCAAGGTTGAGAAAGATCATGAAATATCAGTCCAAGGTAAGAAGCATGCATGTTTGAAGGGTAAATTGAAGAAGCCAATTGCGAATCCCAAATGGTTTTATGTTTTCAAATTCTTTTTATGGCCATTTTTTTGTTTATCATCATGTTGGTCATAAGGAAAGAGAATATATGATGAGAATAAATCAATCAAAAAGAGATATCAATCACATTCAAGAAAAAGGTATGAGAAATGTTGTATGCTTTTGTTGTCATAAAATTGGCCATATTGCCAAATTATGTCCAAATAGAGTAAATATATCTTCAAGGTAAGAGACATAAGATGGTAAAGGTTGATCAGGTTGAGTTTAAGAGTGAGAATAAATTACTTGCCTATAGTAGCTAAAGAATTAGATAGGAAGGATTGTGAAGAATCTCTTGTTACATTTGAGCATGATCCTTTTCAAGATAAGACAATTGCAAGAGTTGAGAAGATGAAAAACATCATGAATGTTGAGGTTAGTAAGTCAAATAAGTTAGACATTATTAAATGGATTCTAAGAGAAAGACACAAAGAAGATCAAGGAAGTAACAGAGGAGATGTGGGAATCTCTTGAGATTTTTTTCTAGGACCCTTTGTGTGGGGTGTCTCTTCTAGGATTCAAAGATACACTTTTAAAAGAATTAAAGCACGGTGGGTGCTATTAGGTCTTGGATATGTTGCATGACAAGAAGGTGAGTTCATAGATTAATTTGAGAGGGAGATAAGTGTAAGCTATAGGAAATAGGTATAGGGATCATGTGCATGAATAGGTATAGGGAACATGTATAGCAACAAATTTAGGAAATAAGATGATATATTAATGGGGAGTTATTATATATTTTTATTTGGTTCAATTTACAAGTCTCAGTTTTAGGTTGGCATGTGTAGTACAAGTTGTCAAAATTAGTAACAGTTTTAGGTTGCCATCAAAGACAAAGGGGTAGATTGTTGGAAATATTTTCATTGATGTAAAATTAGGATTTAATGTCTAAAGATGTTTTTAATAATTACATCTTGACTAAAAGTGAGATGATATTAATTAAATATTAATGAATATATTTTTTGTTGTATAAAGACAAAAGAGGGCCCATGAGGAAGTAAAAGAGTCATCACTAAAAACAAAAGATGAAAAGGACATATTTATCCATGAAGGGTCACCTTGAGAAATTCAAAGAGTCATCACTAAAGACAAAAGAGGAAAAGGATGAATTTTTCCATGAAGGGTCACCTTGAGGAATTCAAAGAGTCATTAGGTAAAGAGAAAGAAAGAATTCAAAGGGTCATGCAAGGGTGAATGCCAAAGGTCATTTGGAATATAGAAAAGGAGGTTTAGGAAGCCATTTTGTTTTATGGAAGTAAATGAATTTATCTAGCTAAGAAGAACATAGGAGAGTAGAGAAAAGAGAAGAGATATAGTAGTGTGCTATCATTTGTTGAAAAAGCAAAATTGAGAGATAGTGGTGTTTTATACACAAAATGGATTGGTGCTCACAAATCATTATTGTGTTGGTGCTCATAAAATGGGTTGGTAGTCCTACAATTTGGTGCTGAGAACTTTATAAACTTGAGTTGGTTCTCATTTATATATTTGACATTTTTCTCTATGGTTTTTCCCACTTTGGGTTTCCACACAAAATATGGTCTCTCTCTCTCTCTCTCTCTCTCTCTCTCTCTCTCTCTCTCTCTCTCTCTCTCTCTCTCTCTCTCTCTCTCTCTCTCTCTCTCTCTCTCTCTCTCTCTCTCTCTCTCTCTCTCTCTCTCACATATGGTGCATGTTAGTGCTTTTATTTTTATTACATATTTTGAATGCATGATTAAGTGGTTAAAGTAAAAGGAATTTGATTAAGTAAAATATATATCCCATGCTTAAAATTTGGTATCATAGTAGATTCCTTCAAAAACAATTAATAACTTGAAGGTACATTGGTGAAAGCACAAGATGGCCAAGTAGCTAAAGAAGGAGAATCAAGACTTGAAATCTTGGTAAAGGTTCTTAAGTAATAGGTTTGTATCTTGGATTCTAAGCTGGCTATAGAAGAAAAAGAAGATAAGATGTTTATTCAGGATCTTAAGAATTAACTAGAGGTTAAAAATTGAAGTTTGAAATCAAGAGAAGAAGAGTGTAATCAGTTAAAGGTTGAGTTAGGTTCTTTGAAGGATAATCATGAGATGCTCATAATCAAGGTTGAGAAAGATCATGAAATATAAGTCCAAGGTAAGAAGCATGAAAGTTTGAAGGGCAAATTGAAGAAGCCAATCAAGAAGCCCAATGGTTTTAGGCTTTCATGTTGGTCATAAGGAAAGAGATTGTATGAGGAGAACAAATCAATCCAAAAGAGATATTAGTCACATTAAAGAAAAAGTTATGAGAAATGTTGTTTGCTTTTGTTGTCATAAGATTGGCCATATTGCTAAATTATGTCCAAATAGAGTATAGATATCTCTAAGGTATGTCAAAGAATACAGAGCCCCAAG